>PVJI01008302.1:0-71928 GCA_004026765.1 Micronycteris hirsuta | reverse complement strand
CCCCCCCCACCCGCCTCTATTATAGCACTGTTGTCTGTGTCCCTGGGCTATGCACACATGTTTTTTGGGCTAATCCCTTCACCTTTTTAAATCTAGTCCCCAGCCTCCCCTCCTTTTCTGACAGCTGTTAGTTTCTTTCATGTATCTATGCCTGTTTCTATTTTGTACATCAGTTTATTTTGTTCATTAGATTACACATATAATTGAGATCATACGGTATTTTTTTTTTTTTTCTCTGTGACTTGCTTTTTCACTTAGCAAAATAATCTCCAGGTCCATCATGCTGTTGTAAAAAGTAAGATTTCCTTCTTTTTTATGGCTGAGTAGTATAAACCGTTGCATAAATGTACCATAGCTATGTTATCCACTCATTTATTAATGGGCACTTTGTTTCCAGATCTTGCATATTGCAAATAACACTGCTATGAATATAAGGGTGCACATATTCTTTTGAATTGGTGTTTTGGGATTCTTAGGATATATCCCCAGAAGTGGGATTGGTGGGTTGAGAAGCAGCTCCATTTTTTAATTTTTGAGGAAAATTCCTACTTTTTTCCACAGTGGCTGCACCAGTCTGCATTCCCACCAACAGCGCATTAGGGTTTCCTTTTCTTCAAATTCTGGACAGCACTTGTTTGTGGATTTATTGACAATAGACGTTCTGGTAGGCGTGAGGTGATATCATAGTTTTAATTTGCATCTCTCTGATGATTAGTGATGTTGAACATTTTTTTTTTTCATATATCTACTTACCATTTGTATGTCCTTTTAGAGAAGTATCTATTTAGGTCCTTTGCCCATTTGTTAATTGGATTGTTAGTCTTCCAGGTGTTGCGTTATAGAAGTTCTTTATATATTTTGAAAAGTAATCCCTTATCAGATGTATTGTTGGCTAGTATGGAACCCATATAGTGGGTTCCATTTTCATTTTAATGATAGTTTCTTTTGCTGTGCAGATACTTTTTAATTTGATGTAGTCCTATTTGTTTATTTTTCCTTTTTTTTTGCCTTAGAAGTAATCATCGACAAAGCTATTGCTATGAGTGATGTCTAAAATTTTACTGCCTATGTTTTCTTTAAAAAATTTTATGGTTTTGTGACTTACATTTAAGTTTTTATCTATTTTGAGTTTATTCTTGTGTACAGTGTAATTTGAAATATTTGTTCTGGATCTGTGAAATATGCCATTGGTATTTTAATAGGAATTGCATTGAATCTATAGATTGCTTTGGGTAGTATGGACATTTTAATGATGTTAATTCTTCTAATCCATTAACATGGTATATGCTTCCACTTATTGTATCTCCCTCAATTTCTTTTTCCACTATCTTATGGTTTTCTGGGTATAGGCCTTTTATTTCCTTGGTTAAATTTATTCCTAGGTACCTTATTTTTTCTTTTTGCAACAGTAAATGGGATTTTTTTCTTAGTTTCTCTTTTTGAATGTTTAATATTGGTGTATAAAATGCCACTAATTTCTGAATCTATCTATCTTTCTTTCTTTCTTTCTTTCTTTCTTTCTCTCTTTCTCTCTTTCTCTCTTTCTCTCTTTCTCTCTTTCTCTCTTTCTTTCTTTCTTTCTTGAGGGAGAAGGGAATGGTGTGCTGGATCCTTTGTCCTGAGGTTTTTTTTTTTCTCTTTTTTTTTTTTGTTTTTGTTTTGTTTTGTGTTAGAGACTGGGGAAGGGAAGTAGAAACAGAAGGAAAGAAACATCAGTGTGTGGTTGTCTCTCATGCCCTCCCTACTGGAGGTCTGGCCTGGAACCCAGGCTTGTGCCTTGATTGTGAATCGAACCTGTGATCCTTTGGTTGGCAGGCCAATGTTCAATCCGCTAAGCCACACAAGCCAGGGCTTCATTTTTAAGTTTTTCATGTATCTCCATATTGCTTTCCACAGTGTCTGCACCAGTCTTCATTCCCACCAACAATGAACAAGTGTTCTTTTTTCTCCACATCCTCACCAGCACTTGTTGTTCGTTGATTTATTGGTGATAGCCATTCACACAGGTGTGAGATGCTATCTCACTGTGATTTTAATTTTCATTTCTCTGATGAGTGACATTGAGCATCTTTTCATATGTCTATAGGCCATCTGCATGTCCTTTTTAGAGAAGTGTCAAGTCAGGTCCTTTGCCCATTTTTTAATTGGATTGTTTCTTTTTTGCATGTTGAGTTGTGTAACCTCTTTATAACTTTTGGGCATTAATCCCTTCTATGATGTATTGGTAAATATGTTCTTCCATTCAGTGTGTTGTCATTTCATTTTGTTGACAATTTTCTTTGCTATGCAAAAAACTTTATAATTTTATGTATTCCCCTTTATTTTTTCTTTTGTTTTCCTTTACTGAAGAGATATATCAGAAAAAAAAATTGTTACAATAAATGTCTGAGATTTTACTGCCTATGTTTTCTTCTGGGGTTTTTATTGTTTTGAGCCTAACATTTAAATCTTTAATCCATTTTGAGTTTATTTTGAGTCTATCATTTAAGATTGTCTGGTCTCATTTTTTTGCACATATACATTGGTTCAATATTCCCACTTCCACCTATTAAAGAGATTATCTTTACCCCATGGTATATGTTTGCCTCCTTTGTCAAATATTAACTGACTATAAAGATATGGGTTTATTTTTGGGCTATTTATTCCATTCCATTGATCTATACATCTGCTTTTATGCCAGTGCCATGCTGTTGTTCCTAAATATTGCATTGTAGTATAGTTTGATAACAGGTATTGTTATTTCCACAGCTTTGTTCTTTCTCAAGATCGCTGTTAACTATTGGGGCTCTTTTGTGGTTTTATATAAACTTTTAGAATATTTGTTCTAGTTCTGTCAAATATGCCTTTGGTAGCTTGACAATAATTGTGCTGAATCTATTAATTATTTTGGGTAGCATGGGCATTTTAATGATGTTAACTTTTCCTATATATAACATTGTATATGCTTCAACTTATTTGTTATCAATTTATTTCTTCAGTGTCTTATAGTTTGCTGTGTATAGAACTTTCACATCCTTGGTTAAATTTATTTCTAGGTATTTTATTCTTTTTGAAGCAATTTTGAGTGGGAATGTTTCGGTTCCCCTTTATAATATTTCATTTTTGGTGTATAAAAATGCAACTGATTTCTGCATATTTATTTTGTATTCTGATGCTTAAATCAGTTCTAGTAGTGTTTTGTTGGAATCTTTAGAGTTCTTTCAAGACTTCTTCATTTACAATTTGGATGTCTTTAATTTCTTCTTTTCTGTGGCTTCTCACTGTGGCTCATTTCCAGTACTATGTTGTATTAAAAGTGGTGAAAGTGGACATCCCTGCCTTGTTCTCAATCTTAAGGTAAACACTTGTAGTTTTTGCCCATTGAATATGATGTTAACTGTGTGCTTGTTATCTATGGCCTTTATTATATTGAGGTATGTTCCCTTTATTTCCACTTTGCTGAGAGTTTTTATCTAAATGGAGGCTGGATTTTATTAAATGTTTTTTTTCTGCATCTATTGATATAATCATGAGTTTTTTTTTTTGTTTTTTTTTTTAATCCTCACCCAGGACTTGCTTATCGATATTATAGAGGCAGGGTAGGCAGGGAGAGATGGAGAGAAGCATCAATCGACTCTCATATGTACTCTGACCATGGACTGAGCCCACAAGCTGTGCAGGTGCCCTGACTGGGAATCAAACCTGTGACCTTTTGTTTTACAGGATGATGCTCTAAACCAAGAGGACAGGGCAATAATGTGGTTTTTATCCTGTATTTTGTTTGTGAAACATGTCATATTTATTGATTTGTGAATATTGTACCAATCTTGCATCCTCAGAATAAAACCTGCTTGATAGTGTATGATTTTTTTAATGTGTTGCTGGATTTGGTTTGCTAATATTTTGTTGAGAATTTTAGCATCTATGTTTATCAAGACTAGCCTCATAAAATGAGCTTGAAAGCTTCCCACCTTTTGAATTTTTGGAGTCATTTGAGAAGAACAGGTGTTCTTTCAATGTTTGGTAAAATTCACCTGTGAAGCCATCTGGTCTAGGGCTTTTTTTGTTGTTGTTGGAAGTTTTTTAATTACTGCTTTAATTTCACTAGTTGTAATCTGACTATTCAGATTCTCAGAATCTCCCTGACTCAGTTTTAAAATATTTTATGCTTCTAAGAATTTTCCCAGTTTGTCCAGATTGTCCAGTTTGTTGCCATATAGTTTTTTACAGTTTTTAAAATAAACCTTTGTATTTCTTTGGTGTCAGTTACTTCTCTTTCATTTTTATTGTATTTATTTGGGTTCCCTTTCTTTTTTCTTGAAGAATTTGGTTAAAGTTTTTCAGCCTTGTTCATATTTTAAAAGAACCAGTTCTTAGTTTTATTGATTTCTTTGAATTGTTTATATTCTATTTTATTTTGATCTGATTATTATTTCCTTCCTTTTACTAAATATAGGCTTTATTTGTTGTTCTTTTGCAAGTTATTTTTGTGTACATTTAGGTTGTTTATTTGAGGTGTTTCTTATGTCTTGAGCTAGGCCTGTAATGCTAGGAATTTCTCTTAGGACTGCTTAGCTGTGTCCCAAGGATTTGGGGCTGTTGTATTCTAATTTTCATTTGTTTCAAGGTATCTGTTAATTTTTTTCTTGATATCATTTTTAACCCACTTATTGTTTAGTAACATGTTGTTTAGCTTCCATATTTTTGTGTGCTTTTCAGTTTTTTTGTGTGGTCGATTTCTGGTGTCATACTATTATGGTCATAGAAGATGCTCAATACAATTTTTAATCTTATTAAATTTATTGTGACTTGTTTTGTGTCCTAATATATGTACTGCCCTTGTGTTCCTTTTTCTTCCACCAGATTAGGGCAAGTTTCAGTAATTATTTATTCAAATAAGTTCTCAATCCCTTGCTCTCTCTCTCCTTCTTATAACTGTATGATGAGGATATTGTTACACTTCAGATTGTCCCAAAGGTCCCTTAACCTATCCTTATTTTTAAGGTTTTTTTTTTTGTTTTTTTTTTCTGCCCCGATAGGGTGTTTTTTCCTATGGTGTCTTCCAAATTGCTGATTTGTTCCTCTGCTTCATCCAACCTACTGTTTATTCTTCCCACTGTATTCTTCATTTCAGACATTTTATTCTTCATTTCTGATTGATCTTTTATTATGGTTTCTTTGTCCTCTTTCATGCTGTTGAGCATCCTAATAGCCATTACTTTGAACTTTATATCTGATAAATTCCTTACCTCCATTTCATTTAGCTTTTTCTGGAGATTTCTCCTGTTCTTTCATTTGGGGCCTATTTATTTTTCTCCTTATTTCAGCTGCTTCTTTGTGACTGTTTCTGTATATTTGATACCTACACTAGACACAGCTGCTATGACTCCCAGTCTTTGTGGGGTGGCCTTATGTAGTAGGTGTGCTGTCAGGTCCAGTGGTACATTAACTGTGTGCTGCAGGAATATCCTTTGTGTGTGTTCGGTGGCCCTCCTGGTGTAATTGAGTCTTAATTGTTATTGGCCTGTTTGTGCCTGGTTTTGGTCTTAAGGCTGGCTGACTCTGGTGCTTAACCCCAACCACGGCATGTGAGCTGCAGTACAAGCGCTGACCACATGAAAAAGAATTTGCCAAAGGATGGTTTTGTGCCTGCTGGGATATCCCTTTGGATATGCTGCCTGTGAAGATCATTGGATCCTGGTCTGATGTTGTTTGAAGCTGGCCACTGGAAGATGGCATCTGCAATATGGGAGAATGACTCAGCAGAGAAATCCTGATTGCTATCCCTTTAGCCTCTTCTGCAGAGTCACAAATCCCAGACTCTTCTCATGTGACTATAGACCTTTCCGCCCTCTCTCTGCTGGAGCCTAGGTTGAGTGACTGTGAAAGAAATTTTGTGCATTGGCTTTTTCAGAGGGCACCTGTGACTCTAGCAGACTCCTGTCTCTCACTGTTGGACAGAAACTGTGCTGCTTTTCACGGCCAGAATTATGTGGGTGCCTCTTCCCAGCTCTGATGCTTTAAGCTGGGGATCCCTATTTGGGGTTTAGACCTCATGCTTCTCAGGGTAGCCCCTGCAGCTGAAATATCCCTCCAGAACCTCAGCTGCCACCCATAAGGGTGAGACCAGCCCTTTTTGCAACTCTGCCCTTCCTTCTAGTGTCAATGTGGCTTCTGCTGTAAATTCTTGGTTATAAGACTGCTCTTTAGCTGGGCTTCAGTTGGTTATTCAGCATTATTGTTCTGTAAGTTAGTGGTAATTCCAATTTGGCCCTGGGAGTAGGTGAATGTAGCTCTACCTCTTCTGATGCCATCTTAAATCTCATTCTCTTTTTGAATTTCTTGTCTATGTCTACATTCTTGTTCCCTTGATTCATCTGCTGTTTTCAGTATATATAAATTATTCCCATCAGGGAAATTCCCTAAACTCAGATGAATAATTTAATTCACACTATGGTTTTAAAATTTCCACTGCCCCACTCTCTATATTTACTATCTCTTTTTTTCCCAAAATAAATCTTTGTATTTTGAGTGTTAAACAGATCAAGGTAGCAATGTCACACATCAATTGTAAACTGCTTTTTACATTGTATTGGGAGAAAAGCTTTAGAAGATACTTATCCTATAAAATGAGATTATATTAATAGTTACATCTTTAAATGACTCACGTTTATTGCCTCTAATGCAAATTTTTTTATCATGTTCTATTTTTGAGGATTCAACATCAACATCTGGAAAAACTATTATTGGAGAATAGTTCATTTCTCTAAGTTGCAATTCATTAAAATAAAGATGAATTAAACTCATATATTTAATTTCTTAATAAATTAAGATTCTCTATTTTATTTTCACATTTTACTATTTAGATAATGTTCTTAGAAATCAGTTATTAATAACTGGTATATGTGTTTTCTGAAAATAAAACAATTAGAATGAAATAGAAGTCTTACAATATAAAATATTCTATATATCTCATGTTAAAATAGTATACAATATTTTTCTTTCTGTGTTTTTTTTCAGAAGTTTGTCATAACACTCTTCTTAGATCAATCCTCACAAACAAATGCATATTTTGAATTCCATGTTATTTGAAGATAGCAACTTCCTCATAACAATGTGATAGCACATCTAAATTCTAGAGGATTTTATACCTCAGCAAACACTAATACAATGCAAATGACAATTTACTGGGGTTCTTTTATTTATGATATTTTATTCATCACCTCATGTAGAGCAAATGTTGTATGTAGTCTTTGTTTCTCAAATGCAGAGAGAGAGTACAGAATTCTTGGATCAGCTATATTTTATTTTTATTTTTGAACTGAGAGGGTAAATATGCAACATTTTACATTTTCTTATTGGGTGAACCCCTTCTAACATTTAAGAAAATCTAATGGCTATTACCTATTCTTGAGAAAATAAATGTACTATTGATATTTAGGTAGTACACTAAATACCATTATACTATATAATAGTATTACATAGTATAATATAATATAGTATTATATTAGTATACTAAATACTAATATTCTATACTATTGGTACTAGGTAGTATATTGAAATGTTTTTTTTTACTAAAAATATTTTGATTAAATAAAAATTAAAAGTTCAATTTTATTACTTTCAAATATGCAATGTTGGCATCCATATGCCTGCCTTGAATTATCTTCAGTTGAGCAGCTCTGGCACAATGAGGAGCAGAGAAGCACACTGTAAGTACCGGAAACTAAGCACTGGAGCTTCATGTTAAAGAATATTACACTTAAAGATTAATAGTGTTCAATATTTAATTCCCAAATATGACAAGTTATAGTCCTACATAATCTCAGACTTAAAGAGCACGTTGATTCTCATCAAAACAAAGGGATTTCTGCCCTGACCAGTGTGGCTCCGTGGGTTGGGCGTCATCCGACTAAGTGAAGTGTCACTGGTTCTATGCCAGGTCAGGGCATGTCTGTTTCTCTCCCTCTCTTTCTCCCTCCAGTCCTCTTGTTCTAGAAGTAAATGAATAAAATATTTTAAACAAGAGTTTTCTAATGAACCAAACTACTTTATAAAAGTTTCTACGAGGAGTCCCCAGTTATGTAAGTGCCAGGCAACAGCTGCCCATTTTACTGCTGGATAGCCTTTCCTTTGCCACTTTGCTTTCTCTGGTTGTGCTCACTTGTTTTTTGTTTGCGTGTAAGTCCTGCCTTCTGAGTGTACATGGAATAATATGACAGCACAGAAATGCACATGCACACCCTCACGAGCTTTCACAACTGGTTCCTCCAGGCTGCTCATCGCCATCTTTATGACTTAACCGTTTTCCTTTTCCAGCACCCTTACTCTTTCTCACTGTCCTTTCATTTATTCTTTTCTCCCTCCTTTCTTATTTTCCGCAATTAGGATCTTCCACATACCAAACACTGTAGTTGTAGCTGGTGTTATAAAGGTGAATATAATAAAGACAATACCTTCCAAGAACTTTAGTAAACTTACTAGTGTCAACTAAACAAATGATTACCGTCCTGTGAAACAACTACTGCAATGGAAATAAACTTTTGTACTATATTGTAATCAATCTTGGTAATAACACTTTAGAGATGTGTATTAGGATGTTTATTTTGCAAATTATAAAGGTAATATATGTCCATTGTAAAAATACATACATGTAATAAAAATAAAAATTACTATTACTATTATTATGGTAAACATATGTTACTCATTTGCTTTGTGTCAAGAAAATTTACTAAGCATTTTGCATTTATTATCTAAGTTAAATTTTACAATAAAACTTTGTTGCATGTGCTATTATTATCTTGATTTTCAAGTGTAAAAGGTGAGGCAAAAATAATATTAGATGCCTTGCCTAAGTTTATGCGCTTAGAAATTGGTAATCCTTTGTTAGAGCTAAGGTGATTTGAATCCTGATCCTACACTATTGTAACACTTGAAATGACATGAATATCACACAAATTGTATTCCTGACCTCCCTACATTAATTTTCCCTTTTCTTTGGCCATAGCATCCTGGTTTTCCACTCAGTAATTCACCCTGAGTGGTGGGACTTGCTTTATTACTCTCAGCTCTAGTTGTGGGCCTTAAAGCAATCAGCAGCACCTTTTTCCTATGGACTTGTGAATGGCTTATAGATGACCTTGAAACTGAAATGCAACCAAGGAAATATTGCATTAGTACTTCTAAGAGAAAATTCTTATGCTTCTGCAGAAGTCATTTGAAATTCCCCTAAAAATAAACAAGAAAAAAGGCAGCCCTTTGAAGTGTTGGAAGGCATCTTGTCGTAATGGAGAGAATCTACATTATGTATCTTACAAGCAAAAGATAAACACTATTAGGTAAACTGTGCTACAGGATCATTCCTTACTTGGGCTATTCAGATACCTATCCCCAAAATTTCCTTTTACTATTCCAACCTATTTGCATTGGATTTCCATGATTTGAAAGCAGAAATTTTCAACCTGACATAGTTCAATAAACCAAATATGCTGTATTAAATAGACAGCATAGATAAGTACAGATTGTAGACAAAACTACTCTTATTGTTCCCTCCAAATCTTCTCCAACCACTGTCCCATTGACTCAGTTAACCTTGACATAGAACTCTGCCATTTCTCTCCCAAAAGTAATATCGATGTTTAAGTGTTATTGAAATAAAATGGCAAAGACAATATATTTTTGTTATAAACAATGCAGCAAAGTTTAAAGATTGGGATGAGAGTGGTTATATTCATTTACAATTTTATTTAATAATTTTCATTAGACATCTACTATGTGTCTGCCCTGGGGATGAAAACATGAACACGTAAACAAAATCTCTGTGCTCACAGAGTTAACAGAGTCTAATTTTCTTCTGACAGACACAGTCTTTTAAGGACACTAAATGCAAATACAGTGATAAAGCAGTTTAGAAATTAGTGGAAAATAAATGTAAAAACATATAATATTCATTTCTCTAATATCACAGTCAATTTAGAATGCCAAAAATGAACTGAATGTTCATGTTTAACAAATGCCCTTCAACTACATAGACATGAAACGATCGATGATTAGAAAAATGTCACACTGGTTTCATGTTGTTCCTGTAGGAACCTTTGCTACACAGAAGACGTGACATACATTTCAGTGTTTTGACATGATTAAGTGTCAAGGGAGTGACATTTCTGGGGTAACACAAGGTTGAATTACACTGACTAAAAATACAGGTTTCTATTACCTCAGCTGGAAGGAACATAAGTGTAACACTTGTGATTATAAATGATTAATAATTTAACAGAATTTGATATTTTTAATAAGGAGAGAAATAACTGCTAAATTAGAAAAAAGGGGCATTTCAAAAAGCCCTAATATTGTGTTGAAAATATTTTATAACACATTTGCATCTTAATACTATTAATGTATGTATTTTGCTGAAAATAAGCATGTTGTTTTTTTTAATACTGAATTTATGCTAAATGGATCATTGTGAATAAGGCATTTCCAATTAGCATTGCCTCAGTATTTCTGGTTAACTATTTTTGGTTAAATATTATTAGCTATCCTCTTAGTTTAAATTTTAGATATATTTCAAAATAAATTATGCAAAATGTTGTCCTTCTACTGTATCTTAAGTGAAAAATATTTTATTTACTTTGTTCTGTAGAAAACATGATTTATAAAGAATGCATTTTCCCCATTTATCATAATTTTAAAAAATATACTATTGTAGGGTAAAAAAACGACAATTTATAAAAAAACAGTTGCCTTAATTTTTAGCTTATATTTATATTTAAAAAGGAGTTCCTTTCTCATTTTTTCATAGAAGATTTAGTAATTATTTATTTAAGCAAGAGTCACATAAGTTTGTTACTAATTGATTTCAAAATAGCATTTTGATTTTTTTAAATGTGTTTAATAGCTTTTAATAATCATTTGGAAGGAAATTCTTTAACTTACTAAGAATGGTAATATGGGGTATTTGCAGCCTAAGAAAAAAACATTGAAGGTTGTTGTGGACTGAATTGGGTTCTTCTCCCCACCTCCAAAATTATATATTGAAGTCCTATGCCCAAGTGACGGCATTTGGAGATAAAGTCTATAAGGAAGTCATTAAGTGTAAATGAAATTAAAAAGTGTCATTCTTAAGGAATAGTGTCTTTAAGATTGTCTTTAAGATTGAAGACAGTAGAGCACTCCTCTCTCCCCATGTGAGAACACAGGCAGAACCCAACAACACTGGCGTTTTGATCCCAGACCTGAAATCTCGGGAACTGTGAGAAAATAAATATCTGTTATTTAAGCCATTCAGTCTATGGTAATTTGTTATAGCAGCCCGAGTTGACTACTAAAAAGAGAGCTTTAAAATAAACACCTAAGACTACAGAAGACAATAATAGTAATAACAATGAGAGAAGCTCTACAAATCATTTAATCTCTATTCATAAATTTATTTATTAAGTAAATATTGATTCCATACCCACTGTGTGCCAGGCAGTGAGATAAAAAGCATGGATAAGGTTATTTGTGGCTCAGAAGAGTACGCATTTTAACACATTACTTAATAGAAGCAGTGTATCAGCATAGAGTTTGAAAGAACTGCTGTTTTAGCCATAATGACACAGCAGTCATGAACCTTAGAGAAATAGGAGTGAATGCTGATGGAGAGTCATACAAATTCTGGAAGAAAAGCATTCTGGGCAAATAAAAAGTAAATGTGAAAGTTTTGAGACAGAAAGAGCACTCATGGTGTATCCGTGCAAAAACATCAAGGAGTTGTTATGGACACGTGTGTGTGAGGCGGGTGTGTAGTGGGAGGAAATAAAGATTGGAAAGGATGGATGTCATGTTGGACTATGGAGGCCATGGTAAACACTTTGGAATTAATTCCAAAAGGTGTGGTGTATTCATTAAATTGCACACACACTGTACTTTGAAACATTGGAGAAGTTACAAAGAATGGAAGACCATGAAATTGATTTAAAAATACTGATTTTTATTAACGATGAAGAAATTCAGGTAGGCAAGGAAAAAAAATTGTCGATGATATTTTCTCCTTTGAATGTAATCATACATTTACATGTGATGAATGAGGCCTTTCCTAATTCTCTGATCTAAAACATCCTCTCCCGCATAACCTTCTTAACTTTCCTTCCTTGCATTTACTGTTACCTCCACAAAGGGGCATCTAGATTTACTTCTTTATCGTTTAGTCTATCTGCTTTACTAATAGAATATAAACTTCATGAGGGAAGAGATTTTATCTTCCTCTGCATTATATTCTATGTTTTATTTAAAGATTTTATTTATTTATTTTTAGAGCAAGGAGAAGGGAAGGAGAAAGAGAAGGAGAGAAACATCAATGTGTGGTTGCCTCTCACATGTTCCCCTACTGGGAATGGGCCTGCAACCCAGGTATGTGTCCTGACTGAGAATCAAACCTGCAACCCTTTGGTTCGCAAGCCTGTGCTCAATCCACTGAGCTACACCAGCCAGGGCTGCATTATATTCTAAATGGCTAGATTAGTGTTCGTTAAATGTTGAAAGGCTGTATAAATAAAACTGAACAGTTGAAATCAAGTTTGGTATAACAATGAGAGAAATGGAAGCTCTGGTACAGTGCAGCATTTGTCTATTTTCACCATAAGATGAAAAGTTCTGAATGACTGACTGGGATTGTGTCTACCTTATTTACGTAAAATTACCCACTACAGCACTTTAAAAACAAAGAAAGTTATCTGTCACAGATATTCTAAAGAAATACTACAGTTAGCAGGAAAATGCCACAAATCAACTTAAAATATTTTTAACTCGTTGGAAAAATAATTCTGTTTTAAGGAAAATATTGAAAAAAATAACAAGTTGAAGTATAGAAATTGAGAAATTAAATGGTAGATGTCAAAAATTCAGTAAAAACATCAAATCCAAAGAGTCAGAGAAATTGGATAAATGGGAAGTCTACTTTTACATGACATTAAAAAAAGAGAGTATCAAATCCTCTTTTATTTTTACTAATATATTTATCAATATTAAATTAAACTGAATATGATCTCCATGATTTTCCAGTCTACCTTGACAGAGTAATGACAAATGATTTTATAGTACCATTACCTTAATTACCGTTGTACCTACCTTTATATTTAAGGTGTACCTACCTTAAATATAACTCATATTTTTCAACTTTTTTTGGTTATTTATTATAGTAGACCACCTAACACATTTAAATATTGCTTAATTTTGAGAAAATTCAAATTAAATATCACATTTAAAGTGTATCTATTTAAAAATAAACTTTAAGCAGCCTAGGAATTTGAACTTGAGCAAAATATATATTATTAATTCCAAGAACACAATTTTTCCTTGTGCTTATTTAAGCCAGACAAGGTTTCAGTGTCACTGGGGAATTAATGCAGGGATGATCTTGGGATTTGCATAGTAATTGGTTTGACACAGATGCCACACTGTACAGGACTATGGACACAGATGGTAATGAATATACTAGCCATGGTCCCTTAGATCAGTACAAAAATGTGATGAAATTGATTTTTTTTTTTTATTCTTTGAGGTTTATAAGTAACCATGCTGGCTAATGAGCTAATTTAGATAAGCTTCAAACAAGAATATAATCACATTAATGGTAATTGGTAGAAAGCAGCATAAAATGAAGCCTTTTAGTTTTCATTCCAAGTTTTAATTAGCAATTAAAAGTTACTTGATCTAAGATTGCTTCATTGCATTATTATACTTTTTATATAAATATGTAAAATAGTTTTAGAGATGTTATTTCACACAAAAGTGTCTCCAAAGAATATGTTACCAAGTATCCTTTCAGTAATAAATATTCTAAAAATATATTTAAGCTAAATAGTGGAAACATGGTACAGTTATGAATATTCTTACATATAAATCAAATTCTAATAAATGGAAGCAGAAAAAGTTCTTCTATGTGTTTTCATATAACATATCTATAACATATAACATATCATATCTAAATGAATGCTAATTCTTAAAAGTTTAAATTATTTCTGAGTCACATATTTGCTTTCACATAATTTGGAAATTGATGGATTGTGTTGCTGAATTATTGTCATTTGTTAATATGTAAAAATATTTAGCATTGACAAAGTGAATTAACAAGTACACAACCTTAAAATGCTTTCTTAAAACAACCTTATTATTTTTCATTTCAGCCATAAAATTCAGATAATAGAATGTTCAGATGTTATTGGCAATTATATATGAATTATTTAAAAAGAACAAACTATTTAAGCTTTAAGGCTATATAGTAGAATTTAATATCATTTTTGGTAACTCTCAACAGGTCAGTTGGACAAATTCACAAGAGGAAAAGAATATTCAATTAGGAAGTACAGAAGTGTTTATTAGTTTAAAGGTTATCTAAGATAACATCTGTTCCATAAGAGTTAATTCATCAGGAAGCACTTTTAAAGTATGGCAACTTAAGTTTACTTTTTTGCCTTATGGTTTATGTCAGTCCTTTTTACAACCAATTTTATTTTATTTTTTAAAGTAATTGTATCTCTTTTATTTAATGTTTAAATATAGCATTATTTGTCAGTTGATACTTTAAAGGTTTTACAAGTAAAAACTCATTAAATTTACATTTTTACTTTAAATGTGTTTCCTTGCTAGCATCTTTCCTACTACAACTTGAGGGATTCAAACATGATTCAAGTAAGACAAAGTTTGTGATTTATTCATCTTTAAAACTTATTCTTTTTAATTCCTGGCTCAAAGAAGTAAGTGCTCAACAGATCTTTGGTGAATGCAAGAGCAAGTCCAGCTTTATCTGCTATTATCTACAAGGACAACATCTTCAAGATAATAGTTAGGGGTACCATATTTTTTAATAGTCTGATGTTAGTGGTTCCACTGGTAATTTTACAAAGTACACAGAAATTGCAAATACCCTTCAAAATATTCTTGACCACGAAAATGTACTAAATACTTTTTCAAGTACTTTTAAGCATGAAATCTTAATAATGTAATATGATCTTAATCTACAATACAAGAAAAATATTTATATCTCATGAACAGGGTTAAACACTAAAATACTAGCATTAAGAAAAATAGTATTCCTTGCACTCTGTGCTCCCCTGTATTTTTTTAACAGAGGAAACAATATAATTTACTGCTTTCTTAATGCCTTGGAGTCATTATGCACCTCAGTTATGTGATATTCTATGCTATGACCAATATAAGAAGACTACAGATGTTGATGAATCCTGTTACCAAGTTTTAATAGTCTAATGTAATTAAGTGCAAGATACATCACATTTCAGCAAGCATTTCTTTTCTCCCCTGTTTTAGTCACTTTCTTTAGTTGCCATTATGTTTTGTTAAGTTCGCACGATTAACTAAGGAGAGAAGCTCAAGGCCACAGCTTGAGTAATTTGACTGGAGCCCAGGACATTTGGGGCTGTGGGAGAAGGTAAGCAAACAAGACGTGAAGGGAGCTATATTCAAAAAACATATTCTGAAGAAAATACATAATCTGCCTAAAAATTCTCTATGAGCTTGGTTTAATATGTTAGCTCATACTTAGAATGACTTCTAAAATAGTAGACATTTCCCAAAACACATGGTACCAGATGTTTTATTTAACAGATTTGAAACTAAAAATCTGTTTGGTTGTCATTCATTGCACTTTTGAGGATTTAACCATAAAATAAGTCCATGAAAAGGAGGAGAGACAGACAAGAATCTGTTTTTCACATTAAATGTAATACATTTTTTGGTATTATCAATTCAAAATTGTAATAGGATCATTTTATATTGATAGATAGTCAATAGGTAGATATACATATTCATAAACTCATAACAGGTCTACTTATTCATGGATATGCTTATAATATTAAAACTTTAATAAGAACACTATATTTGAATGGTCTTTGAAAGAACTATCAAATACATATTTAATATAAATGTTTGAAATTATTTAGTTTATTTTTTTTTACATTTAAAATTTTAAGCTGGTAAACTTTCACAAATTGAGAACCTCTTATATTTTAGAGCAACTGTTTTTATTTTCATAGTAGTCAGAGTCAAGTAAATATTATTTAAAGTAACCAGAATATGTAACTTCTCAGTTTGCCTATTATTTTTCCTGTCACTAATGAAGGTAGCTGACCTAATTATTTTATGGGATTACTCTTTGTTGCATTTATGTCAATGTCATATGTATTCCTTCTGTATCATTCTCATGTAGTAAATAACCCTGGGCTGAGCTTTACTCACATCCTGCTTCC
Source organism: Micronycteris hirsuta (assembly GCA_004026765.1). Classification (NCBI taxonomy): domain Eukaryota; kingdom Metazoa; phylum Chordata; class Mammalia; order Chiroptera; family Phyllostomidae; genus Micronycteris; species Micronycteris hirsuta. The sequence goes on along the minus strand of PVJI01008302.1, from coordinate 55,705 downwards.
CTATGGAAGTGCATCCTTGAACCTGCAGGCACAGCAAATGGGCCAGGAAGGTTAAGATGTACTGTCATATATGCAGAACGTCATCATTTAGAACAGGGGTGTCCAACCTGCAGCCTGCGGGCCGTTTGTGGCCCAGGATGGTTATGAATGTGGCCCAACACAAAATCGTAAATTTACTAAAACACATTACCTTGTTTTATTACTAAGTTTTATTCTGTTTTATTACTTAGACACGTATATTTTCTATATTAGAGATCACAAACTTGGGACCTGCTCAATGATTTTAAAAGATTATCAAAAGGGCCATTGCATAATTAGGGTTATTATGTGAGGACTTTTTTTCTTATCTGTGGTGGTGGGTATCACAAAAATTATGCACATGTTTTTGGTGTGTGCTCATCAGTTTTCGTTAGTATTTGTGTATTTAACGTGTGGCCCAAGACAACTCTTCTCCTTCCGGTGTGGCCCAGAGACCCCAAAAGTTTGGACATCTCTAAATCAGAAGGTGCGCTAAAGAGTAAACTAATCCTCCCTTTTGCTGCAGTCAGCATCTCAATTATATTTTCCTCTGCTCTTAGATATTGTCACCTGAGAGAAAGGATGGTCTTTGAGAAGTGATGAAGAGAGAACATTTGTAAACTATTTTTTAAGCCTCTCTTCAAAATAAATCCTTCAGTTTTTAATTACTCATTTACTGTTTATTTCTTCATATGGCCTTCCTTCCTTCCTTCCTTTCTTTTTTTTTAATATATTTTATTGATTATGCTATTACAATTGCTCCATTTCCCCCCCTTTATTCCCCTCCCCGCCCATTCCCCGCCGTTTAGTTTTTATCCATGGGTCATCCACATAAGTTCTCTGGCTTCTACATTACCTATACTATTCCTAACCTCCCCCTGTCCATTTTCTATCTACCGTTTATGCTACTTTTTCTCTGTACATTTTTCCTCCTCTCTCCCCCTCCCCCTCCCACTCCCCTGTTGATATTTCTCCATATCTTATATAAATCCCTTTAACATTTCATATAATAAAGGCTGTGTGATGATGAACTCTTTGAACTTGACCTTATCTGAGAAGCACTTTATCTGCCCTTCCACTCTAAATGAAAGTTATGCTGGATAGAGTATTCTTGGCTGTAGGTCCTTGCTTTTCATGATTTGAAATACTTCTCTCCAGCCCCTTCTTGCTTGGAAGGTCTCCTTTGAGAAATCTGCTGACAGTCTTATGGGAATTCCTTTGTAGGTAACTGTCCCCTTTTCTCTTGCTGCTTGTAAGATTCTCTCCTTATTTTTAATCTTGGGCAATGTAATTATGATGTGCCTTGGTGTGTTCCTCTTTGGGTCCCACTTCTTTGGGGTTCTCTGAGCTTCCTGGATTTCCTGGAAGTCTATTTCCTTTGCCAGATTTAGAAAATTCTCATTCATTATCTGTTCAAATATAAGTTCAATTTCTTGGCGTTCCTCTTCTCCTTCTGGCAGCCCTATGATCCAGATGTTGGGTCGTTTTCAAATGTCTCAGAGGTTCCTAAGCTCCTCCTCATTTTTTTGAATTCTTATTTCTTCCTTCTGGCCCACCCCGTTGGTTTGAGTCCCAGTTTCCTTCTCTTCCCTATTGGTCCCCTGCATATCTTCCCTCATTATCTTTAGCGTATCCTCCATTTGTTCATTTATTTGTGTCCACCTTTCTTCCAATTTTGTGAGCATCTTGATTACCAGTGTTTTGAACTGTGCATTTGATAGGTTGACTATGTCCTCATCTGTTAGTTGTAACTTTTCTGGACCCCTGTTCTGATCTTTCATTTGGGGCATTTTCTTTCTTTCTTTCTTTCTTTCTTTCTTTCTTTCTTTCTTTCTTTCTTTCTTTCTTTCTTTCTTTCTTTCTTTCTTTCTTTTTCTCAGCATGCCTGTTACTTTAAGGGGCAGAGCCTTAGGTGTTCGCAGGTGCAGGGTAACCCACATGGTTGTGTTGTGATGCTTCCTCTGGGGGCGGGGCCTGGGAGGGAGCAATGGTGCCTGCTCCATTCACCGCAGGCTCCCAATCACCCTTGCCCCAATAAGCTCTCCCGTGAGGCTGGGAGCTACTCCTGCGCCCCAACCTCCCCAGGCTTCCTCAAAAGGTGGTCTGGGGCTTTTTTCCCCCACACAATGGTGGGTTGCACTGGTGAGTCGCATGGTCTGCTCCGCTCCCTAGTTCCTTACTGCCTTTTCCACCAGTCTCGGCCCCGCTGGTTCCCACTGGCCTCTCTGGCTGCCGGCTTCACTAGTTGCTCAGGCTGCACTTTGGCTAGGCATGCCCAGCGTGAGTCCCTCCGGGCAAATTGCTTTCGCTCTGTTTCTCCGCCCGGCTCTGCCCCGCTTACCGGTCTAGATGAACGTCCTCTCCAACTTCTTTGGTGTCAGATTTCCCCTCAGTTTTATTCTGTCCATTCTGGTTGTTTATTTTGCTATTGAACTTGTTGTCTAATCTATCTGGTTGTGAGCGGTGGCGCAGTGCATCCACCTACGCCTCCATCTTGGCAGAAGTCCCTTCCTTTCTTTTCATGCTGGAATCTAGAATTCAGCACAGTTTACTGATAAGTGTGTGGCTTATGAGGGTGCTTGAAAGGAAAGAGAAACCCTGGGCTTTTGCAAGCTATATCTATTATCTATTAAAGCTTGCTAGTTTGTTTTTTCTCAACATCATAGTTAACCAATTAACTTCAGTTTTTTTTCTTAGTTTGTTGTGACAAAGATCAAACACACCCTTTTCGGAAAAAGAAAGAAAGAAAGAAAGAAAGAAAGAAAGAGAAAGGAAGGAAGAAGAAAGAAAGAAAGAAAGAAAGAAAGAAAGAAAGAAAGAAAGAAAGAAAGAAAGAAAGAAAGAAAGAAAGGAAAAGAAAAAGAAAGAAAAGAAAAGGAAAAGGAAGAAAGAAATAAAAAAGAAAGAAAGAGAGGGAAAACTTAAAAGGCAATCAAGTATGTAGACGTGCCAGCCTGCCCTCCACTAAGTTGAGTAGACCACATAAAGTCTTGGGCTTTCAATTTAATCTGCCAAAATCAAGATATAGGAACTTTTGATTCCTAGGAGAGACCATGAAATGTGGCATCTATTTTTCTCAAATACACATTACCTTTTTTTTAGCTTCAGGTGTTTACTGATTATGTTCCATCTCTTTTGAGTTCATTTTCTTCACATTTTGGGGGTAGCCTATACTTAAGCTTCCTTTAAGCCTTACGATAGAAAGTAGCTTTCTAACTTAGTGTCCTGTAATAAATCCATTGCTCCTGCCCCACCGGCTTTATCACCAAACCATACTGCACTTGACTGCTTTCTTGGTGTAGGAGTCATGTTGGCAGGACTTCGTCTGGCTACTGCATAGATGTGCCCTACATTGTTTATATCTTCATCCTCTAATCACTGAACATCTTCCATGTTTTTAACTTTTTCCAAAATATAATATACTAGATATATTACAAATGCATCTTGATTGTATTCTCTATATATTGCAAAAAATTATATCTCTACTTAAATGTTTATTTTACCAAAGTTTGTTCTATTGTGTGATTTTTCAGTTCTACTAAAGATTTCAGGACCTTGTAACAGGAACATGGCATTCTACAGTCTCAGAAAAGCCCTACTGTTTTTCTGTAGTCTTTAGTTTCTGTGGCCAACTAGATTTAATGAAGATTTTTTCTGGATAGTGAAGCAAATTTTTATAAGCTGAATCCATTCTAAAAAGAATAAGATTATTATAATTATAAATTAATATCATACTTTCACTTTTTTGAGAAAAGTGATCATCCTTTCCATTTTTGTTGTTGTTGTTCTTGAATCACTGGTCTCTGAGATCTGTCCTCAGAAAGAGCTTCACTAGAATGGACACTAAATATTTCTCCCGGAGTTGAGTCTTTGTGGATCCAATCACAGACAATATTTTTAAAACATGTGTTCAGAAGTAAGTCTCGCTGGGATAAATACTGGCAAGTGACTAGAGACTAATTCTTTTCAAGTAGTTTCATGCTGTTTAGAATTATAATATGAATCTTGTTTCTAAAAGAAAAGAGCAGTATCTTTTTAGTTCTGTCTGAGTAATTCATTGCTTGAGGCCCACATGAAGTGAGCTGCATTCCAGCACTGTTCATTGGCCAAGGTCTCAGATGTCCACCAGGAGCCTTCAGTGTTTGCTTTAGGCATGTTTATGACTTGCAGCCACTCAGGAGTTCACTGAAAGAAAAAAACACTACAATTATATGTTGGAGGAGTAATGAAGGGACCATTCTGCATAGATTACAATAGCAAAAAAACGTAAAACCCTTTAAAGTACTAGCAAATTCTAGCCCTATAAAACTAACAGTAATGTTGCATTGTCAACAGTTTGCAATTAATGTTTTTCTCTTTCTAATTCAAGGATTCTTTAATTATCATTTCATACAAGAAATTTGTATATTTTGTATGTACAAAAGAACAATATATTGATTTAAGTAATTTAAAAAGAAATTGTCGCATATTTTTTTGTCTTTTATTTTTTATTTTTGTTCAAGTACAACTGTCTCCATTATCCTCCTGCGCCCCACCTATCCCCACCTCCCACCCTCAATATTTTTGAACTAACCTTACTATGTCTGAAAATTTATGTATTCATTTTTAATCATTTTGTATCTTCCAAGCTTTTATATTTTCTTCCAAATAAAATGTACTGAAAAACAAATGCATCTTGATTGTTTTCTTCAAACATTAAAAAATTAGTTATATTTTATATAATATTTTAAGTTATATATAATGCATTATTTCAATTGACTTAGCAGATACCTTTATACATATGAAATTACTGCTATCACTTTAATGGTTTATGTTGAAGAGGCACATTTTGAAGAAAATTATTACTATTTAATATGTAATAAAATTTTTAAAGCATTCCAAAACCAAAGGGTAGTTAAGGCAATGCATTTAATACAGACAAACCAAAGTCACTGGTATAAGACAACTGCTTTTTTAAATTAGATATTAACAATGCACAGTTTGTCTTTAATGAAAAAAAACCTATAACTTGATACCCCTAATAATAAATATTGGTTAACTGATCATAAAGCTATTTTAAAAGTCTGAAATATGATTGCTTAGTACCATTATCATAACTTATAACCAACTTGATCTAAATCTTGATTTTATTTACAGCCGTAATAAATATGCTAATTTTTAAAAATTTATCGTCACCCTAGGACATTTTTTTAGAATTGTTTTTAGAGAGGAAGGGAAAGAGGACTGGAGAAAGACAAACATCTATCCAAGAGAGAAGCATCAGTTGGTTGCCTCCTGCATGGGCCTGGATTGGGATCCCCGTACCCAAACTGGAGATCCGACTGCTGCCCTTCTATTATGGACAATGTTTCCACCAACTGAGCCAAACAGGCCATGATGATAAACATGTTTTTTAATAAGTAATCCTGGGACATACACTTTACTCTGAGACTTGGCATGTATTCAAGTCGCCCTCAGCTTCATTTACTGCTCACAGTCAGGCTATTTTTGTGTTTCATCAACCCCAATCACAGAGATGATAGCATTGCTTCTTCAATTTCCGGTGTCTGAGCTTCTTCCTACCTCTTTCTTTTGGCAGAAATCAAAGTGCAGAACAGAACAAAAGTGCTTGAGATAGATTTCAACGCTACGAGAAAATTTTCTATCAAATACATGTTCCTTTTGGGGTCTAGATGAAAGAAGGTGAATTGATTAGGCAAAATGTTTCTTTTCGAGGACTTTTATTCATCCGAGAAAATTAAAAAACGTCACTTGGGGCAAGATCAGGTGAATAAGGAGGGTGGGGCATGGGGGTCATGCTGTTTTTCATTAAAATCTGATTAATATTCAGTGCAGTGTGGGAAGGTGCTCTCGTAAATCACCCATCAAGAAATGGGCAAATGCATTGAAAGAATTTTCATAAAAAATTCACTGAAACCCAACACAACCTCTCACAACAATGCCAGCTGGTACACTGATAGGGATGGGTTCCTAGAACACTCACCTAGCAGGGAAAACCTGTGCTACAAGGGGCCTCCCCTCCAGAAGATAATTTTGAGTTTTTTGGACCCCTCTTCATATGTGTAACCTGTGGACACAAACAACAGTGTGGTGCTGGCCAGAGGAAAGGCGTCATGGTAGATGGGAGGAGAAGGGCAAAGGGGAGAGAATGGGGACATCTGCAATACTGTCAACAATGAGAATGAAGAAAAAAATTAAAGCGATTAAGCATAAAACATCAATACCTCCTGTTTCCAACAGGAACAACAAGAAAGAAAGAAAGAAAGAAAGAAAAGAAGGAAGGAAGAGAAAGAAAGGAAGGAAGGAAGGAAGGAAGGGAGGGAAAGAAAGAAAAGAAAGAAAGAAACAGATTTCTTTTCCCAGTCTTTACTTCTTTCTGAGAATCTTAATTCTACCACTGGGGTGGATTAAAGGCAGCCAATTATTTCACAAATTTATTTTTCTTCAATTTATTTGGGTTCATGAAGGCAACCTACAACCTACCTCTTTTTGGGGAGATGGGGGAGTTGTGGGGGAAATTGGAGACAACTGTACGTGAACAACAATAAAATAATGTGAAAAACATAAAAAAAAAGGCAAAACCATTTTTAAAAAAAGGATAATTTACAAAAAAATTTAAAGTTTTTAAATTAAAAAAAAAAATCCTCACCCAAGGATATGTTCATTGATTTTAGAGAGAAAGGAAGGGAGAAAGAGAGAGAGACAGAGACAGAGAAAGAGAGAGAGAGACATCAAAGTGAGATAGAAATATCAATTGTTGCCTTCTGTACCTCCCCAACAGGGCACAGAACTGCAGCCTAGGTGTGTGCCCGATTGGGAACTGAACCCACAACGTTTTGGTATTCAGGACAATGCTTCAACCTCTCCCACCAGCTGAGCCGCCTGGCCAGGGGTCAAGTTTTTTTTTTTTTTTTTTTTGTCGTTGGTTAACTCTGCCTAGTGTTTTGTTAGATATAATGTCCTTCTCTAGGGGTTCAGAATGTAGGAAAAGTAGATTATAAGTATGAATTTTAGTAAAATCCATTCAAACATGATTTTATAAGAATAGAAAAGTTAAAAGTAATTAAGGACAGATTTAGTTATTTTTTAAAACTAAAGTAAAAATATTTTGTCCACAAACACAAAAGACTGTACTTCATTTCTAATGTTGGTAAGATATTTTTGCATTAGTGTTTTTTTTTTTCCTTTTTAATGAAATGCTGTTCTGATTAAAGTGTTCCTTAACCATAGCTGATGTTATGTGAGGGCATCAGAAGAAGTGCAACCTAGGGATGAAATGGAGAAGCCTCAGTGTGTTGGCCCTGCTCAGACCTTCGTCTGGGGCTTGATGGGGCATTTATTACAAACTGTCAATGAGAATTGATTTCAAAATAGGTTGATCCCTCTTCTCTTAGAGAGGTGTGGTCTTGAATTAATAAGTAAGGAATGGTGATGAAAAAGAAAAATTAAAAAACAATGAATGGTTTCCCCTAGATGTTGAAAAACAATTTTGCTTAAATAAAACAGAACCCTTAGAAATGCAAATTTAAGCGGTTAGTGAAAACTGATAATGAGCCAACTCTGTTTTTACATTCTATATTCTATGCATATCTATAAAATGTATATATTCTAACCTAATAAACAGATCTTTCTAAATATTTTGCCTTAGAAAAATTAACTTTTAGTCAATCTATCCATTGATTCATTTATTCTTTCACTCAATCAACAAATCAACTTGAGTTCCACTATACAACTAGGAGTGAGATGTGGTACCTAGCCTGAAGTAGCTTACATCATAGTTAGGAAAACTATACTCACATGTATGTATATTAAAGAGTATATTAGGATTTATATATGATTGGTAATGACGTGCCTGCTATAGATATATCACTTATTGAAATAAGCCTTGGAATTCCTTATAAATTAAACCCAAACTGTAAAACAGATGTTAATGGAATCACTTTAAAAAGCTTAGGTGAGGGTCCTGGAATGATATCCTCGTATATTTCTATTAGGCTCCTGGCACAAGCCTTTGGATCATTTGAGGAGAATTTACTAAAAGGTGTGTTTACACAGGGATGAACATGGGGGAGAGAAAAGAGAGAAAGAATCAACTGCCTTGCGGTTGTCCTGTTCTGGGCGGGAAATTGTCAGGGAGGAAACACCTACCACACTTCAGAACCCAAAGATAGGCAGAGGTGGATAGGACTTTGGATGAAGGGTCACAGGACCCCCAAATTATCCTGCAGTAGAGATGTGTAAGAATAGATTCAACATTTACAGTTTTATTCTTAAAGGCAAAGGATAGGTTTCTGAACCTCTAGATTTGTTATTGTGGTTGCTGAAATTCTGTCTTGCTTTCTTTACTTTTCTTTGTGTTCTTAAAATAACACCTTTTTATACTGGAAATTTTTTTCATTCTTTGAGAGTGGAAAGAGTTGAAAACTATAGTTTTTAAAGAGTTAAACTGTTCTGACAAATCCTAAATCCAGCTGTAAAGAAAGATGTGGTGAGAATGTAAATACCAAGGGGGGAGGAGCAGCGCTTCTTTGCTAGTAAATATTTAGGACTTTGATTAATAACTCATATGGTCTGAGGTTCATTGCTGGTCTCCCTGTCTTGCATTCTCCTTTCCCTCTCCTCCTACTAAGTATACAGAAAGAAAACCTGAGTAGCTGTATTTACTCATCTTTACACTCTGCCCTAGATCCCAGCATCCGGACTCCTGCAGGGAAGTCAGTCCTTGATATATCCGCATCTATCTTGTTGCCTCAGGCCAAGGAACCCTAGCTGAGCGGCTCACCAGGTATGCAGCCCCCAGCTTCCTTATGTTTTCCTTTTATTGGTTAGTGTTGTCTTCCTACACCTTCATTTTTCATTTTATTTTAATATTCCTTTACATACTTATCCTCATGTCAGTTATCTTTCAAATACTCACATCTAAACATATTTATTGCTTAAAAATGACCCAAATTTTCCAGCATTCCATATTTTCATTGTGTGTTTAATTATCAGCATCCCCCAATGCACTATGAGCTTCCTCCGTCTATTTATATCCAACATTTAGAATAATAGCAGGACCTAATCACATCCTTGATAAGATAATAAACAAATTATTTTTAAAGTCTGAATCTTGATTATTTTATTTCTATAACTATATGCTATCTTGTAACCCTATTATGCTCTCCCTATGTGGATGTATAATATTGAAAAAAGCAATCACTGAAAATGTTGTGAGAAACAATCTTAAAGGAATAGTTTCTCCTATTGATGTGCTTCTGGGATTTTAATCATGTTCACTATTTTACCACACAGAGGCTAAAAGACAGAGCAGTGATTTGATTTGAATGCCTGAGAGCATTTAATTTTTTTTTTGTTTCATAACGGCTGCTTAGCATTCCAATAAAATATCATGTTTCTCCGTATGATTATTAAATAGATATTAATGCATTTTTAAAGTCATGAATTTTATATTTTAAGTACATCTCTAAACCAAGTTAAAACATTGTTGATGATGTCTGATATTTTTTACAAATTAATAGCTTTATATGTAGGTTTATAAAAAATTTATCAGAAAGTACAGAGTTCCTTATACTTTCCTACCCTGCTCCCAGTTTCCCCATTATTAATATATTGCATTAGTGTAATATGTTTGTTATAATTGATGAACAAATATTGATAATTATTATTAGCTAAAGCCCATGGAATACATTATAGCTCACTCTTTGCATTGTACATTCTAAGGGCTTTGACAAATATATAATGACATGTACCCACTAGGGCAGTACCACACAGAACAGTTTCACTTATCCGAACATTCCTTGTGCTCTGCCCAGTTCACTCCTGCCCCTGCCCCTAAAGCCCTGGCAACCACTCATCACTGTTACTGTTTCCACAGTTAGGCATCCGTCATAATGTCATACAGTTGGAATCATGCAGTATGTTTTGAGGTTTTGCATAAGGTTGAAGGTCTGGATTCTGGAAATGACCCATGGCCTCTCCAACATCACCCACACATACAGATTTTACTTCAAGTGGGTTGAGACCATGGTATTCATCCCACACTGCAACAACTGAAGGGTGTGAGGAAAATAGAGTGTGTGTATCTAGAAACCGTGTGTGTGTTTGATAGTGTCTCAGGACAACCCATGCTCTTCATATACTGACAAACATACATACACACCTGTGAGGGACATCCATTCTAACAGAACATTTTAAACCTAAATAAGTATGTTTTGAAAATAGGTTCACATAACTAACAGCATTGATGATTTTCTTCCTGATGTAGACAGTTGCAGTGTTATATACCTATATATACACCCAGATGTTCTCATGTATATACTCACAAATCATTTATCCTTAAATAAAGATCAAAGTTATTTTTACTTAACTGTTTGTCTACAACTAAGAGACAGTTTGTGGGCCAGGAAAATATGTGTGATTATATAATCATTGTTTTCGAGAAATATTTCTTTGATACTGCTGCATTATTAACTATTGATTACCTACCTTCAAATGTAAAATGCCAAATATCCATAATTCGAATGAGTACAATACTAATTTTTAGTATTAATACTAATACATTAATAGTAACTAAACATAAAAGGTAATTTTTAGAATAAATGTATAAATGAATTAATAAATGAATTAATAAATGAAATAATAAAAGAATGAACTAGTCTTGAGTTCATAAATTGATTCTGAGTATTCAATTATTTGAAAAACATTGGACTTATGTGCAAGTTTATTGAACTTCACATATAAAGGAAGGGACTGGAGAGATCAAATACTTACTCCAAGTCACCTAGTCAAAAATTGACTTGTAAACTATGATTGCATAATTTCAGGTGTATAAATTTTTACCACAGAATGATTTGAGTACAGAAAGATTGATATTCTCCATTAATAGAGTACAGTGATTAAAAAAGAAACCTTTTCCCCAAATCCTATCATTGATAATTGAATTTGAAAAAACAGAAGATCAAACGAATAATATTTCAAATACAAGTGCCACAAAAATGCCCTGTAAAAATAGACAGGTAGAATCCTAACTCCCAAGAGATTTTAAAGTCTAAAAGTTAATTAAAATAAAGAAATGCGTATCAGTTTAGAATGAAAAGCAACCTATCAACATAAGAAATGTCTAAACACATAGAGAATTTTTTTTAGTTTATTGAGTCAAACTGGGGAGCAAGATCTCAAATGCTCTGCAGAATAACAGTTCTACAGTTTCTTTTATGCATTCAAAAGTAAGAAGGGGACTAAGGAAGATTGGAGAAAGCAAGTCAGGGATTGGGTTACAGGAGAGATAAAAAGAATGTGTACTTTTTTGAGAGTTGATCCCCCCTTTAAGGGGAATCCTGGTATTTCGAAGATACGTTAACCTAGATGCACAAGAACAATGGATGTCATCCTGCTCAGTTAGGAGTTTATGAACAGGCCACCCTGTGAGGTTACTTTCTATCACTTTTTCCATCCATAAATCTTAAAATGATAATTTCTTTCATAAAGACAGTATAGAAATATAAAGATAATTGAGACACCAAAGACATCATTAATTTTTATGAGGTAGATGCTGAGTCAAGGACACCATAACAGTTATTGAGGAGAAGAAAAATATTCAATAGTTAGGCTTTTTATTTCTGTGTGATATCTAGCATTTATTTTTGTTTACCGATGAACTGTATTATTTCACTGTTTTGTATCATACACTATTAGTTGAACATCTACTATCTACCAAGATCTCTACCATGTACTGGAATATAACAGCGAGGTAAAAATAAATGCCTTCATTCTAAGAGATTTTAAACTTTATTATTAAATCTATTCATTAACTAAATGACTACACAAACTTGTGATGAATATTCTAGTATGGAAATGAAGACAGAAAATATACATAGCAATGTAGGAAATAAAAGTGAAAGAAATAGTATCCTGGGGACATAATAACAAAGTTACTCTTTATTCTTTGTCTAAATTGAATACCCAGAATGCCCCCTCTAAGGCAAAGGACCATCATTGAAGATGTGGGTGTGTGAGATTATAAGAGCCAGATAAAAGAGGTGTAGTGGGCAGATGAATGTGACTCCATGTTAAAACTAACCTTTCCTCTTAACTGAACCTGGGTCCAGTTGCCATAGTTCCCTCAGAGTTGAGGAACACCAAAGAGGTGGGGCGGACTGTAACAGAATAAAGTGCTTGGCCTCTTTGGCTCCAGGCCTGCTTTGTTGAATAGCTGTTGCATAGTTTTCCCTACAGACATTGTTAACCATCAGAGGAATTCTGCTTGCAGCTTGAGTTTTACAATAACAGCCCCTTACCAAAAAAGCACAACTACCATGGAGATAAGGGAAGTATGTATTGTCTATCAAAGATTTGCAGAAGGTCATAACTGGACTCACATGAACTAGAGTTAACAGACTAAGTGCAATTTTCCTTAGACCTTGCTGACACCCAAATGTCTGTGGTCTTCGATCACCTCTCGTCCCTCCCATTTCCCCTTCCCTTGATGTAAACAAAGTCTGAACTCTTGACTTCATTAAGCTGAATTTGAGGCACAACTAGGTCTCCCATGTTTTCCATTGGCACCTTTTTTATTAATAAACCTTCCTCAAAAAAAAAAGTGGGATAAATAACATAGCTTAGGAATCAGAAAAAATCACTTGGTGGAGCAAATGTTTAAGCTGAAATTTGTTAAGACCTTCCATGAGTTACATGTTGTTAGATATCACACTAAAATAACTAGACTTACGATTGCATAAGTCTGATCCACTTTTCTATCAAAGCCTAAGGTTAATCACTGTAACATCAGTGCAGTGCCAGCTATCTTCTAAGCAGTAAACTTTGCTTACGGCAGAAATCATGAAGTAGAGAATTTCAGAATGTAGCCACCTTTCTCCTTCTCCCCCCCCAGCCTGCATTTGCTCTTCCGTGAGTACTCTGAAGACCCTATTTTCTTCTCCCCAACAAAGATGCATTGCTAGCTTTGAGCTACAGAAACTGTTAAATGAGATTCAGTAAAATTGATTGCTTTGTCTGTGCCCATGTATAAAGCAAAAAGAAGAAATCTCTCCCCTGCTGCATCTCTATCATATTCAAGGATATGCTCTACTTGTCTGTCTATTTGTCTATCATCTATCTGTCTATCCATCTATCTGTCTATCTATCTATCTATCATCTATCTATCTATCTGTCACAAACATATTACCTACCTACTTGTCTTTACTTATCTACCTAGTTACCCATTGAGGGCACAAAGGTGGTAGATAGACTTGATAGGAAAGGAGGGTGGCAGAGCAAGCCAATGAGCCATGTATTGATCTAACAGTGCCTTTACTTGATACTATATTGCTTACCAAGTTAAGGCACTGTTAGATTCTCTCTAAGCGTGGCATAAATAAATATAAATGGTTGTATATTTTATTCACTACATTTTAATTCTCAGAAAACAGCCCCCTATATATTCAACATATATATATTTATTGTATATATATATGTATACATATATGTATACAAAATTGTATACAATTTTATATATGTATACATATAAAATTGTGTGTATATATATATACACACACAATTTTTTGAATCCTCTGTTAATCAAGAACTTAATGCTTTTTATAAATGAAATGGCAGGGTTGGTAGAACCGATTCTATCTATGGCATAGATTCTATGGCATCAAAAAACAGTCGTGCTAGGTAAGCATGGTTATATTAGGGTAGGAGACACACTGCAGCCTCGTCCAACATAGCATACCATTCAGCCGATATTGTTAAGTTCTTGACTGTTTCAGACGTACCCTTTCAGACACAGGATTTTTGTCATTTACCAAAAATATTCTTCAGAAAAACTATGCTCATTTTGGTATGAACAGCAGTGTTCATCACTAATCCATATATCCTGAGGCTGAATAAATTATTGATTGCGTTATTATAGCAGTCTTTTTTGGGCTAATCTTTGCCATCACTGTTATCTCTTTGTATTTTACCTGATTGACAGTTTTGTTGGTACATTATAAGTAGGTAATTTTCATCACAATCACTTCTTACATTGATAAAATTTTCTAAAAATAGTGTTGTTAATCCATCATGAGAACAAAACCCTTAGGAAGTAGAGAAGATGGAATAACTACAGTGCTTTAGTTTTTTGAAATACAGTCAGAGAATAAAGACTTTTTCTTAAACATTTTAACACAAGGGTTTAAATCTTACATAATTAGATAATTCTTCTACATAATTTATGAAAAAATCCAATATAAGTACTTCTTTTGTATCTATATGTGCTATAAAAGGTAATACATTATTCATTCTTCTTGCAATTCTGCTATACAGAAACAGAGGTTGTATAGAGATGATAAAAAACAAATATGGAAAAAAGGAGTAAAAACAAATTAAGTTTGACAATGCTGCTATACAAGTTTTGGGTTCACTCATGTCTTCATTTTAGATACTCAATATTACGTTAGAATCCCATCATCACTAGTGATGGATTCCAATAACTTACTGACATATGACACCACTTTCAGATTTTTCTCACTTCTACTTTTCTTATTCTTATTTTGGAAACTAATCTTTTGTAAAGATATTGATTTCTATATGTTACCCTCCTACTAAAGAATATTTACCCCGTAACTATCAAATTAAAATATATCAAATAGTAAATCCACTCTCTATACTTATAAATTTATTTTCTCATGTAATTTTCCCCAAGAAACCAAGTTTCTATGTTTCACTTATTCTTTTCTATTATGTTCCATCTGCAGTGTCTTATCTTTAGGGCAAATACATATATTTTCCTTTTTTGGCTCAACAGAAACAAAGTATATAATATTAATGGTTTAACTGCAGACAACTATTTTTACTTTCAAATCAGCATAATACCTACACTTTTTGCAAATTAAATACATTATTGAATGAGCAAGGTTCTAAACATTTATTTCTTTATCCATTCCTTCAATTTCAATAATTAATTAAACAACTGTGTGCCAGAAAATGCACAATTTAAGGTTCATAATGGGTTGAATTTGGATAAGTAGTTTGAAATCAAATTTGGCTTATTGATTAGTGAAGGGGTGTCAAACTCATTTTCACTGGGGGCTGTATCAGCCTCGTGGTTGCCTTCAAAGGGCCAAATGTAATTTCAGGACTGTATAAATGTAAGTACTCCCTAATTAGGGACAAAGAGCTCGGTGCTGCCACTGGGTAGAAAGAAGGTGGAGCGCCAGATTTGACCTTCGGGCCTTGTGTTTGCCACCTGTGGATTAGTGTATATCAAAATGCCCTGTGTAAAATGGACTTAACATATAAATTTTAGCTCATCTGTACCACTAGAAATGTTGAATTCTATTAATCCATCAACACATACTGCTGTTATTTTTTGTTTTATAATTTGTGCATATATTGAGCTTGGTTAGAAGAAAAGACTCTCTAGATAAAGAGAGTGATGTTAAGAAATAAATAGAATAAATAAGAGAAAGAAAAAAGAGGAAGGGAGGGAGGGAGGAAGGAAGAAAACAAGGATGAAAGGAAGGAAGGAAGGAAAGGAGGAAGGGGTAAATCACCTGGTCCATGCTCTCAAATATTTTAAAATCTCATTTGTTATCTAAGGATGAGCTAGGATAGGGCTGCACCATAAATTAAATGGGTGCTGAATATCTGCAATTCTTCCCAGACTCTTGACAGAGTCCTGACCAAAGTGAGTGATCAACACAGCCCAGCTAAGGACCTAGAGACCCAGAACTAGGGCCACTTTTACAGGGAAAGAGTTACACCAGAACTCAAGAGTTTACTTATTAACATGCTGGGTAATTCTCTGCTGAAAAATTTACATACCTGATGTTCTAGCCTTGAAGAGTCATGCAGGATGCTAGAAAAAAATTACAAGTTGATATTTATCAAATTTTAGAACATAAGTATGGATAATATTACTTTAGGAAATTAGAAAAAAACAATGTCCTTTTAGTTTCCCTTTTACTGGATTATAAATTAGTTGTTAAAAATATAATGTTTGGATTAGTGGACATCATTAATAAAATATTTTAATAATATGTTTTAAAGGACTTTTCAAATGCCTTGTTTCAGACTGGAATAGAGGAAAAGCTTAAGTTTGAAGACACAAATACAC
Organism: Micronycteris hirsuta; assembly: GCA_004026765.1. Taxonomy (NCBI): domain Eukaryota; kingdom Metazoa; phylum Chordata; class Mammalia; order Chiroptera; family Phyllostomidae; genus Micronycteris; species Micronycteris hirsuta. Next base: position 39,585 of record PVJI01008302.1, on the reverse strand, counting down.
CTTCAAATATTAAATGTCACTTAATTTGGGGGTTAATTAATTAATTAATCTCTTTAATCTTCATTTTTCCCATCAGCAGAATATAAGTCATGTGCTTCTTAGGATCGTTTTGTGAAATTGAATAGGCAGTCTGTATACCACTCGTGAAATACTTAGTGCAAGGCTTGAACCATAGTACGTGCTAAAGAACAGTGACTGGTAGGTGGTGATGGTGATGATGATTAATGACAATGAAAAAGAATAGGATGATAATAAAATGACAAGGACTGGCACTAAAGATATTGAACAAATACTAGTGTGATTTCTTTAGAAAATATTCATATTTGACTTAATGAAAGATTATAAATGTTACAAATAGAAGTAGGAGCCATAGCTGGGGTCCATTCAGAAGTTTAGTGAATAGATTTTGAATTCACACAGTGGAATAATATCATGGGGGAGAAATTACGTAATAATTTTTGGATTTTTTGTGGAAACAAATTCAATCTGAGTGGTGGTGGTATGGATAAGGAAGAAGGAAGAGACTCAGATTTGGTAACCAGAAAAAGAAGATGTAAATAAAATAGGCAACAATATAAAAAACAGTTAAGTTGATTTAACTAATTCCCCTAGGCAATTTTTTACTTTTCACCTAGCACCTTTATAATGAACCAGAAATTTGTCCTGTGGAATCTTAAAGTCTCAGTAACCATATGATTATATAGAAAATTATAGAAAATGGTAATGATAATTTGGTAATATAAAATTGAACTGTCTTTGAATAATCTTGGTGATGTTTAATGATTTTCAAAATATACTTAAACCACTTGAAATGAATGCTCAATAACACCTTCAAAATAATATCTTCATGTTCTCTCATCTTCTAATCTTTGTGTTCCTTTGTAGAAATGTTTGCTCTAATGCATAAAGGTATTTTTAAGCCAGGCTTGTTGTACTGTAAGAATGAGCTTTCCTGGAGGAAACACTACAGATCACATGCTTTGATATTGAACAGCTTATTTCCTGAAAGGCAGGCAAGAATATAAAAGCAATTAGTGCCTCCCTTTTCAAGAAACTTGGAGGTGATTGTTCTAATGTCTGATGTAGGAAATCAGCCAGATCTGTTTTAGACTTTAAAAATCAGATGGAAAGGCTTTTTAAATTATTCTTACTTTGTTATTTTGAAGTAGAATTTTTATAGATAGGTATAATTCTTACATTACTAAAACATCTCAAAAATCCTGAACTAAATTTAGGAGCTTCAGAAGGTGAGGGATTTTTAAAAAATAACACTTAGTACTATTTTATCCTTGAAATTACAAGGAAAAGTCCTTTTCACTTCACATTTTGGTAATGTGAAAGCTGATTATATGACATTTGTACCTTTCCCCTCTCATAAACACACGTCTGTCATCTCTGTGTATCTGAGGTCTGTCCAGAAAGTATCTAGCTATGGACTATGAAAAATAAAGGGATTTACTGAAGAAGACACAAGATACAAGAAACTTTGTACAGAGGATGATGATGCCTCAGTCCCCTTTGAAGTAGGCACCTTGGGACTTCACACAGTTCTCCCAATCAATCGTCATCTGCCCTGATGTATTTTCCTGAATCTCATTAACAGTCTGAAATCTCTTGTCTTTCAAAGCTGATTTTAGTTTTGGGAAAAGCCAGAAGTCACAAGGCACCAAATTTGGGCTGTACATGGGCTAAGTCACCTGGGGGTGATTTCATGTTTCACCAAGAACTCTGCATGGAGATGTGATGCATGAGTGAGTGTGTTGTCATGATGAAGCTGTCAATCACCAGTTGTCCCTAGCTGCAACGTTCTGATCATCCAAATGGTTTCCATGGAGTAATGTTCAAGCTTAAAGCAAAATCTGATGCAGATTCATTGCTCTACACATTCAGTCTTTTGCAATGGATGGCCATACAGTACACATGCTCACTCAACAGCATCTACCAAGCCCACTGACTAGTATAGTGAAGTCATCATTGTTCACACATGGGCACTCCAGTCCACTCTCCTGAACTGCCAGGTTACATCGGTGTCATGTAAACCATTCTTGTTATATTAACAATGGCTGGACTTTCTCAAGACAGACCTCGTATGATACTACTATACTATATTAGTGTAAAAATTATGCAACTATATTAATGTACATGTGTGCCTATGTTTGTATTTTTCTTTCCATGACTCTGTCAGGAATAATCAATTAAATTGTATTTTTTTATTGTGATAAGACTATTCAATAGTAGTTCTGATATTAAAATGATAAAATATTATAAAATCATTTACATGTACCATAGAAATATTGTTTTGCATTCAGATAATAAAATTTAATTTGGATGGTATTTAAAAAAAAATATTGTATTCCTTTTAAAAAGCTTTTTGGATCCTAATTTGATACAGCACATTGGAAAATAACATCCTTAATTATTAAGAAAATTACCAAAAGGAACAAAATTATCTATTTTTGAAAGCCTGAAGAATAACCTAAAGTAAATGTACAAAGTTTTTCAGAATAAATTTTCTTCAATAAACATTTGATGTATGTAAAAAATTTCAAAATGATTTATAAATGTTAAATAATGTACCTTGTTGGGTGAACTTATTCTTTAGGTTTTCTAACTTTATTCAGTTTATTGGTGTGACATCGGTTAATAAATTATATAGGTTTCAGTGGTACAATTCTACGTGGTGTGTTTACCACTCAAAGCTGCCTCTTTTTGCCACCGTGTGTCTGATCCCCTTTTCCCCTTTCCTACCCCATCACCAGCCTTCCCTGTGGTAACCACCATACTGTTGCCTGTCTGTAAGCTTTTGTCTGTTGGTCTTGTTTGTTTGTTTGCTGCTTTCAGTTTTATAGACCACATGTGGGAGAAATCATATGCTTCTTGACTTTTTCCATGTGAATTATTTTGATTTTCATGATATTCTCAATGTTGTGACATTGACAGTATTTCATCTTTTCTTAAGACCAAATAGTTCTTGTTTATATATATGGACCACATCTTCTTTACCCAATCATCTATAGAAGATGACGCAAGAACACTTTGGTTGTTTCCGTCCTGGCCGCCATGTATGATAATGCTTTAATGAATGTAAGAGTACATATATCTAATGAACAAGTGTTTTAACATTTTTTTAGGTAGGTATCAAGAAGAGGGGCTGCTGGATCATATGGTAACTGCATTCTTAATTTTTCCATGCTGTTTTTCATAGTGGCTGTACCAATTTATATGCTCATCAGCAATGTATAAGGGTTCCTTTTTCTCCACAGCCTCTCCAACACTTGCTATTACGTATCCATTAATAATAGCCACCCTAACATGTGTGAGGTTGTATCTCGTGGTTTTGATTTATGTTTCTCTGATAACTAGCAAAATTGAGCATCTTTCTATATATCTGTTGGCTATTCGTATGCTTTCTTGGGAGAAGTTCTTATTTAGGTCCTCTGCCCAGGTTTTAATCCAATTGTTTATTTGTTTGTTTTTATGTTGTATGAGTTCTTTATGTATTTTGGATATTAACCCTTATCAGAGGAACTGTTTGAAAATATCTTCTCTCATTTAGTTGGTTGCCTTTTTTTGTTTCTTTTGCTACGGAAAAGCTTTTTACTTTGATAGCATCCCATTTATTTACATATTTTTGTTTTTACTTTTGTTGCCTTGAGGTCAAATTCATAAATTCTTCTCTAGACCGAGGTTTATATGTGTGGGACGTATGTTTTTTTTATGCATCTTATTGTTTAAAGTCATATATTTAAGGCTATGACCCATTTTGAATCAATTTTTGTGTATGGTGACAAATTATCAGCCTAGTTTCATTTTTTGTTTGTGGCTTTCTAATTTTCCCAGCACCATTTATTAAAGAGGTTTTCTTTTCACCATTGTATGTTTTGTCTCTTTTGTTGGAAGCTATTTACCCATATAAATGTGGGCTTATTTCTGGGCTTTTGATTCTGTTCCATTGGTATGCATGTCTGTTTTTCTGCCAATACAATGCTGCTTTGCTAGTTGCTTTTTAGTATAATTTGATACTTCTGGCTTTGTTCTTTTTTTCTCAGAATTGTTTTGGCTTTTGGGATCTTATGTAGTTCCATTGAAATCTGATAAATTTGTTCTATTTCTTTAAAAAATTATTTAGTTTTTTAATATCTGAGTTCCTCCTTATAATATAAATATATTTGTGCTGTAATTCAATTGACTTTCTTTCTTACTTTTTTGATGTAATGATGCTGTCTGAATATATATGTAGAATTTTTATTAAAGTAATCAATACTATTTCATAACCTATTGTTTACAAGATATTGTCCAAAAAATAAAAAAATGAAAAAAATACAAAGTTTTAGACATTAAAACGTGCCTACTTAATGGATGAAAGACATTTAAATGGATCAATTTTAATAGAACATTATAAAATGTAATAATGAAATTGTGAATGTTATTTTATGTGAATTAAGAAACTGTAATTCATTTTGTTTCGTAACACTTTGTTATATATTATCCTTTATAATTTCAGACCATTTTGCTATTCACCATTTCTATATTATTCAATACTAATTTATGATAAAGAATCTTATCTTTTATTGGCTTTTCATAATATTGGTAGTGAATGCTGGATTAATATAAAAGTAATTAAATAATTTATAGCAATATATAACATTCACATCATATATTCTTGCTATATTAAGGAAATATTTTTATGAATGTGCTTGTATCAATTTATTTTAAAATTAAAGAATTAAACATTTTAGGTGGGGAGGGGTGGGGGGAAAGAGAAAACTACCTGAAGAACAATAAAAAATGTAAAAAAAAAGAATTAAACATTTTAACAAAATGTTGCTATTTTGATAGCAATAAATTCATTTTAAATGAGAACATTGGAAGAGATGGGTGTGTGCAACCTATAGGATACATTATTATTTTAAAAATCTCTATTTTACAACAATACAAATGTCAATATCTGGCACAATGTTTTAATTCTCTTTGTTTTTAGTATCTTTTCTGGCATTCCTATAAAGTGTGTACAAATTTTCATTCAGTAAGCAGAAATTTATTGTTTGCAAATGTGCAAAATATCAGGCTAGCCATTGGGTAATATGATGATAAATAAGGTAAAAGCTTGTCATTAAATAATTCAAAAATTAGTAAGAGACTGTCAACAAGCAGGCCATTGTAATACTAAATGATTCAATATACACATACGGCGCAGGAATAATGGAAGAGAAGTCAATCTGCCGTAGAGGTCTAAGATGGAGAACACTTTTCGGGTAGAGGAGGAATCTGAGTACTGCAGCAGATACAAAAGTAAGATAAAAAAACAGTGCTGGAGAGAGGAGACAAAGTGATGAGGGAAGTCCTACGTCTGCAGATTCAGAATAAAAGGAAGGTGAACCTTGAAAGGACATTGCAATTAGAAATATAGTATGTGAAAATTAAGTGAATGTTTAAGAAAAAGAAATTTAATAACATCTTTGGAAGTTTATCTTGAAAACTGCAGAACCGTGGAAAGGTTGCAAGAAGAAAGTGAGGACCAGGCTTCTGTCTCAGAAAGGTCACCAGTAATCAACAGTGAGCATTCATATATGTCATGACTATGTTAGCAGAATTTGGATTTATTGTCAGAGCACATTTTGCTTGCTGGATGTTTTAGATAAAAGAAAAATATATTGCCTTGAAATGTAGTGTTTTTTATACTCTAGTAAAACATGAGCTTCCTGAGGATGGAGGTCATAACTTTGATTACACACACAGTGTTTTACATAGTAAGATATTAATGACCAGACTTTGAATTGACTGACAGCTTCACCCTTGTTTGGGGATGTTAGGATGCCTGCCAGATTTTGTGGAATGCGGTGGAATGCAGGTTTAATGAGAAGTCGTTTCTATGTGCATGCTGCTGCTTTTTTGCTTCAGCAACAGTCAGTTTCACTGACTTCTGTTTCAACCTTTAAAAAAAACACTAGACTAAACAAACATTAATTATAGTCATCTCAGTAAGATAAGAAGATGAATTGAGTTTTCTGCTTCTACAGAACAGTATCTAAGTGGTAAAGTATTTTTGCCCTGGTCTCTTTTAAGGAGGATTATTTTGTAGAAGTCCAATGCTACCAAGAAATTGGTAGTGTTTATTCCTTGTCTCTAATGGAAATTATATTTTATGGGGAATTGAGATTGATTACCCTTATCTTGACAAGTAAAGATTGAGGGCATAGACTATGGAATCGTGTACAGTCTCAACAGCAGAGAGGGAACATTAACACCTTAGTTCCTAGGTTTTTAAGACCAGGATTATAGAGGCAGTCTATTTGATACAAATATATCTAATTTTAAAAATAATCTTATTTAAGACATATAGTGAATTATTAAACAATTAATAAATTGTTTCTAAAAGCAAAAATTTCCACTTTACTGCTTAAAACAAAATCTGGTTTGAATTTAATTTTGTTTTTTATTAGAAATAGTAAGGGAAGAAGTAAGACAAACATGGGATGAAATTACATTGTAGTTGTTGTGAGAAACTTAATCATATATGTTTGTGGCCCTGATGTAGAAGTACTAAGGAATTTAAAATCATACTGGTCTTTATAAAATATATTTCTTAATCCTCACCCTTACCTTATGCTTCTGGAAATTAAAAAAAAATACATTTTCTAATCATATAAAATATTGTTTTAACAATATCGTTTCTATAAAATATAAATTTAGTTGTATCTATAAAAACATCTATGCACATAATGAGCTACCTGTGTTCCCTGTATTATATTCATTGCCAACAACTTAAAAAAAAAATGATTACAACCCTGGGTGGTGTGGCTCAGTGGACTGAGTACCAGCTTAAGAACCAAAGGTTGCTGGCTCAATTCCCAGTCAGGGCACATGCTTGCGTTGCAGGCCAGTTCCCCAGTAGGGGGGGCGTGAGAGGCAATCACATATGATGTTTCTCTTCCTGTCTTTCTCTCTCCTTTCCCCTCTCTTTAAAAATAAATAAAATCATTTAAAAAATGATTACAAATAACCAAGACCCAGTTATAAGATAAATAAGTTCTGGGGATGTAATGTACTGTCTGGTGACTATAACTTAGAATATCATATTGTACATTTGAAAGTTTTTATGAGAGTAGATCTTAAAAGAATTCATCACAGGAAAAAAACAAATAAACTAATACATGAGGTGATAGATGGTAACTAAACTTACTGAAGTAATTTCATATTAGATACACATATTAAATCTTTGTTTTCCACATTATGTTACATGTCAATTATGTATCAATAAAACCAAAAAAATTAAAAAAATAACTAAGACCTAAGCATTCTATCTTATTTCTAATTTGGAAGCCAAATTAAAAAAAATATGAGATTATATAAATACATATTTGATAATATCACTGTTGAATCTCATTATATTGCTTCATTATTTCAATATCAGGACACCCAGGGATTAAATTTAATACTGAATTTTGAAGAATATAAATAGAGATAATTTTGAATGGACTGGTTATTAGATCTCATGATCTAGAGGTATACATAAAGGCTCATCTTTCTGAAGATATTTTCATACTATCACTTGATATTTCACTGTTCAAGAAACATTTCTTGCATTTTAAAAGGTGTTTGCATCTAGACTATAAATATCCTCAGGAAGGAAACCTTAGCATTTTATAACCATTAATATTATCACTGTTATCTAGTTATCTGGTCACGTATCCTAGCTGACGACTAGTATCTAATGCATGGTATGTTATGACGCAGTCAGCCTGAAGCGTGAGACGTTGCTCAAAGAGCGCTGCCCTGGTTAGTCTCTGTGCACATACAATGTACCGAGGAAGACTCGCCCACCCAGGCAGGATGAAAACAAGGGCTCTGAGGTAGGCCGGTCAGGAGAGATATAGGGGCATGGAAGAGGACAGTGATTGGGCTTATTTCTTGATTTGCATAAAGCAGGGATCAACCTCACGTAGCAAGAAATATGTTCTCATTATGTGTATTAGAAGTAATCTATACAACATTTAGTTAATTTGCTTTTACCCATTTCCTTAGTCATAATTGCAAACGAGTCCTTGAATGTATAACATATAGAGTCATAGAGAAAACTGAACCTGTGGGAGCTCATTTAGCTAAATAGCATTTTATCTGGAAGATCAATGTACAAATCTCTTTGAATTTAAGTTATTGACCATCTTTATGTTATTAAATATTTATACATTGTCTAAAGGGGAAGGTTTACTGACCATTTATACAATTCAAACTAAAGATAATTTCATTTATATAATATGGTATCCATTAGATTCTAAAAACAACTTTTATATATGTATTTTTGAAATAGAAGATAATATAGTTTTTATTATTTTACTATACAATGACAGTTTGAAATTCAATTTACTCAGTAGTGTATTATTGAACACTACATTAATTAACAACATTTTTATATTGAAAAGGAAATATATGTGTGCTATCTTTCATAAAACTTCATAGAAAATTTGTCACAAGTTATTTTTAATTGAAATTTAAAAACAACTTTAAACTGTAATGTTAATGACATAATTTTAATAGATCTACATGCTTTGTGGGTATGATCTTTGTACACTCTGTTAGCAAGTAGCAAAACTGGATTTTGAAAGCAATACATAGGTTAATTTAGTACAAATACGCTATTTTGAATTTCACATTTGTAAAATGTACTCAATAAACATTTATTTAATGAAAGTATATGTGACTGCTAATTGAAAATATTTTATCAGATATTGTTACATGTGAATTATCAACACTAGATAATAGCACCAAAGCACTAAGATTAGAATCATCTAACAGAAAGACAGTATGTGATTTCACCGTGATTGTCAGAGTTTATGGGATTAGACATGTCACCCTTTATCTGAGTTACCCGCTCAGAGCCTGATTATTCCGCACTTTCATTTAGGAATCTGAGTAAGTATAGTACTGACCCTGTAGCTACTGCATATTTGACTTTATTCATCACCACTGCTTATGATTATTTGGCTCTGAGGATAAAATGCATCCCCTTCGGTGGGCTCTTTTACTTTGCGAATGCACTGGCCCCTTTGACCTTCTCTTGCTGATCAGGGGACACAGTTGTAAGTTACAGATTGAGAGCAATTTTTTTATTTCTTTGATGTTTTCAAAGCAATTGAATAATTTCATGCTGAGTGTAAAATAGCTGGAGGTAAAGAATCTTTTAAGATATGTGAACGAAAGGTGTGAGGTGGGTGATGAATATTGTTTCTTGTTAATAATATATCTTGTCACCCCTATTTACAACACTTCTGTCCTAAGGAATTTTGTCAGTGAAAAGATTCTTGGAATTTTAAATAGAACTCCCAAATAAGATTTGTCATAAAAATTACATGTTATACTATGTATCAGTGCAGATAAATGATATCAATATCATGGTTAGTATTTTTTCATGTAGAAAGTTACTTTGAAATGTAAACAAGCAAAGAAAATGTGTAAATGCAATATTTGCAACAAGGAGTGCAGAGTAACTAACAAACTCCTTCAAACAGACTCAGGAAGAGATTCCAGTTCTCCCTTGGGTCAGTTTGGAAGGTCGTTTAATCTTTAAACTTCAGTGTCTTCTGTATACTGCTTTCAATCACACCAACCTCACAAACTGTTATAAGCGGTGAATACCACACTATACTCCAAGCACTGCATAGTGCTTGGCACATAGTAGTTGCTCATTGAATGACTACTCTCTCATGCTTCTCTTTTTTTAATCTGTATCCAGTGATCCAAAATTTTTCAGTATTTTAAATCGATCTTTAGATATGTCATTTTGTAATGTTTTTCCTTCCTTCCTTGAGAAAGAGTGATTTATACTTAAGTTAAAGTGAATATAAACTATTTTATTTTTGACCATGGTTTCCAAGGGATCCCAAAACAAGGCCTAGAACACTTGCCAGAGCTGTTGAAATAGATTCAAGAGCTGTTGTTTTTAGGAAATACTGACCTACAAAACTCAAACTTTACAGTTTTGGGTTCTTTTTGCTTTTGCACTCCTCCTCACATCTATATTTATTTACTGCTGCAATCACGTTAAAGATTGAATCTAAATTCACTCCATTCAGCCCCTTTTTCTGAATAAATAAATTTTACTATAAGTGCCTCTTTTCTCTGCATTTCAGTAGTAATTATGTTAAGATTTTAAAATAAAATACCATAAATTTTAACTCTAAAATTTGATTTTTTCTAATTTTAATTGGAATGATGTTTGCTTTATTTTACATATTAAGAAAGGGTTAAGTAAATTAAGAATCTGAGTAAGATTATTTTGCTTGTGGGCAGATATCTGAATCATAAAAGAAAATATGTTTCAAATACCTTTAAAAGTTACAGAATTGGTTTAAACATTTGTTCATACATGTAATTTAAACTAATTTATTACACAATCCTATGTATTAAACTAATAGTCTGGAATATTATAAGTAATTGAAAAGGACAAGTCGGTGTTCTTTACATAAATCTTTCAACATTTCATTAATATTGAGCATGTGTAGTCAAGTTGTTTCCTATTGGTCCATTTCAGTGTATTAGTTTCTACTTAACTGGAATTTTTTTTTTGTTTGTTTAATTGCACATTATTCTGCCTTATAAACATTTTGGTATTTAAAAAAAGTATGCATTATATACCTTTAGGAAAAAAAACACTGACACTTTGTTTCTGTTCTGGTCTCATGGTATTAGCACATAGTCTCAAATATTCTTAAAGAAGCAATTTAGAGCAGCATTTCTTAATATTTTTACACATTTTTGTCTTAGTCATTAGATAACACATAATATGTCTCAAGACTTGTCCACATTTTCTAACAATGCTTTCAAATGTGCATTGGCTATGGATTTGCCCTTGTATGTGGAGATATCATTATCGGGAAAGTGATGATGATGCAATGGAAAATGAGTTAGAAATTGCTAAAAATGTAAAGGAAAGGGACTTTCTAACCATTTTGTTACTGGAATTTAAATGCCAGATTCTTGATCTTGATGTGGTAGAAATGAGCACTGAACTGAGTACAAGACTAAGCAGATAGAGCTTATTTATTGATAAGAGCTTGTGCACAAGGGAATCGATCAGAAAAGAGAAGTTGAGCTCCCAGAGGCATTCTTGTGGATAAGGATGTGGTCATTTGTGATCATCAGCTGACGGTGGATGGTTTACAGAGTTGTAAGAGATATACACACCATGGCCAGCTGATCACTCAACAAACCTGTAAAATAATACTTGTTCACATATTCTACTTACCATTTAATTGACAAAACACTATTTTTCAGAACATACTTTTAAAAAGGATGTTATTGTCATACACTCTTTCTTTTAAGGATGTGGTTTGGTTAATTCCGAATATGAACTTAGACTGAAAGCAAGAAGTGATAGTCAGGCCGCTGAGATGGAGTTCAGATGTTACTGCTATACTGTTTTAATTTCAAATAAATAATATTTTTTAGAGGAATCTCAAATTACTTCCTATTGTGTTGAGAATTTAAATTATTTTAAAATGGTAATGATCCACATGCTGAGGCTAATTGAATGTTAATTATTTCATAGGAATTAAAGATACATTATTTAGCTGTTTTAATTAAATTATGCATGCAGAAATAAAATCCAATGTGGTCTGTGAAAATAAAGTTTGACCCTTAGTTTTAAGATCAAAATCTCCTTCCCTACTTCGCTCTGCCTATACTACTTTTTGTTCTTAAGTGTGAACTTTATCTTTAATAATTTAATTTTGTTGTAATATGTACCCACTCAGTTCCTTACAGGTAGTCATTTGACCACATTTTATTCCCTGTCATAAATGAAGTCATAGTTCTTTATAGAATTTTAATAAGTTTTGGAGGAGGAGGGACAAGGGGATTAAATGACAATGGAAAATACAATAAAAATAAATAAAATTTTAAAAAGCCCATTCAGTTTATAGAGGGCTACATCAATATATTCTGAAAATCTATTTCATGAGACACATCCGAGATGGCGGAGGAGTAAGTGGAAGGTATACTAACCACCTCCTAGGGCCAATCTGGAATTACAACTGACTTGTGGAGAAAGCATCCTTAATAACCAACTGAATACTAGCTGGAGAGAAGTGTTATAACCAAGGACAGACAGAAGAAACCACTTCACCACATTGAGGCAGGTAGGGAGTGCCAAGGAGCTGAGAAAGGGCTGGCTGGGCCCCTGTGGCTGGCAGCAGAAGTTTGGAGGGATATTTCAATAGCCAGGGAGTTCCCTCTGAGAAGTGTGGGGTATAAACCCCAGTCTACAGTACCAGAGCTGGAAAGGAACTCAGATTATATCCAGCTGTGAAAAGCACCAGGATTTCTGTCTGCCAGAGAGATGACTGGAGTTGCAGAGAGCCTCATAAGGAGCCAAAGCACAAAATTTGGTTTGCAGACACTTACACTGGGCTCTGGCAGAGGGAGGGAAGAGTATAGTCCACTAGATAGGGACTATCTTCCCTAGGGAGGGAAAAACTGTACTAGGAAAATTAGAAGACACTGAAGAAAGAAATAGAAGAAGATGCCAGTAAGTGTAAGCACAAACTGTGTGCATGGATAGAAAGCATTAACGTGTCCATACCACCCAAAGCAATCTATAGATTCAGTACAATTCCTATTAATATTCCAATGATGTAGCCCTGACTAGTGTGGCTCAGTGGATTGAGTGCTGGCCTGCAAACCAAAGGGTCACCAGTTCAATTCCTGGTCAGGGCACATGCCTGGGTTGTGGGCCAGGTCCCTGGTGGGGGGCACATAAGAGGCAACCACACATTGATGCTTCTCTCCCTCTCTTTCCCCTCTCTCTAAAAATAAATAAAATAAAATCTTTTAAAAAAAGATTTCTGTGATGTATTCACAGAATTCAAACAAATATTTCAAAAACGTACGCGGAACCATAAAAATGGTTCCTGCATAACAATGGTTCCTGCATAAAAATGGTTCCTGAAAAATAAAAACAAAGTTGGAGGAACCAGTCTACCTAATAACAAACTATACTGTAAGGCCATAGTAATCAAAAGAGCATGGTACTGGCATAAAAACAGACACAGAGAGCAATGGAAGAGAATAGAGAACCCAGAAATAAACCCACACCTTTATAGTCAATTAATATTCAAAAGAGGAAGCAAGCACATACAGTAGGCTAAAGATAGTTTATTCAATAAATGGTGTTGGTAATATTTTACAGATATGTGCAGAAAAATGAAACTAGCTTACCTTCTTACACCACACACAAAAATAAATTCAAAGTGGATGAAAAATTTTAATGTTAGACTATAAATCATAAAAATTGTAGAAGAAAATGTAAGTATCGAAATCTCAGACATTGCTTATAGCAATATTTTATCAGATATATCTCCCTAGGCTAGGGAAAAAAAAGAAAAGGAAAAAAAAATGGAACTACATCAAACTAATAGTTTTTGCACAACAAAGGAAATAATCAAAATAAGAAGGCAACTCACAGAATGGGAGAACATATTCACTGATACGTCTGATAAGGAGTTAATATCCAAAATTTATACAGAAATTACAAAATTCAACACCAAAAAACAAACAAACCAGCTTAAAATATGGGCAAAGGATCTAAACACTTTTCTAAAAAGGACATACAGATGGCCAATAGACATATGAAAAGATGTGCGATATTGCTAATCATCAGAGAAATGTAAATTAAAACCACAATGAGATGTCATCTTCCACCTGTCAGAATGGCTATCACCAATACATCAACGGACAGCAAGTGCTAGTGAGGATGTGGAGAAAAGGGAACACTTCTGCACTATTGGTGAGAATGCAGACTGATACAGCTACTGTGGAAAGCAGTATGGTGATACTTCAAAAAATTAAAGATGGATCTGCCTTTTGACCCAGGGATCCTACTTCTGATATCTGAAGGAACCTAAAATACTAATTTGAAAGAACATAAGCACTCTTGTGTTCATTGCAGTGTTATTTACAATCGCCAAGATATGGAAGTAGCCAAAGTGTCACCTGTAGATGAGTGGATAAAACAACTATGGGACATTTACACAATGGAATACTACTTGACCATAAAAAAACAGAAAATTTTACTCTTTGTGACATTATTGATGGACATGGAGAGCATTGTAGTGAATGAGACAAGCCAGTCAGAGAAAGAAAAATACCATGTGATTTTAGTCATATGTGTAATCTGATGAACAAACTGTACAAGGAAAATGGGGACAGACTCACAGATGGAGAGAAGGATGACAGCAAGTTGTGGGAAGGAGGATAGAGGTGGAGGGATTGAACAAAAAGGAAACAGGACTCATGGACATGGATAACAGTGTGGTGATTACTAGGGGGAGCGGGCATAAGGAGACTAAATGGTAAAGGAAAAAATATAATAAAGAAAAAATGCTATAAAATATATTTCACATACAACTATACATGCATCATTTGTTCTTTATGTAAACATTTAATTAATTAACTAAAATTTAATTGCTCCAATTGTACAAAAAAAGAGGATTGCTTCATTTCTTTATAGCTTTTTCTCATACTTCACTAACAAATACCAGAGGTGGAAGGAATAAATAATACTTTAAAAATGAGAGGTAATTCTATAAATATTATTAGTTTAATGTTGGGTACATTATTGTCCTCATTTAAATACTGATGGCTTGGTCAAAAACCAAGTCTCAATATGAAAGGAAATATTCTACTTCAAAGAGTAGAAAATGTTAAATAATGCCTTTACATATTATTATTCTACCCTAATACCTAAGGAGTAGAATTTTTCATTCTCTCTGTATTAAAAAGCCAGCCAGCCTCACATAATAAACCTCTACTCAGGTAGGGCCAGTGGGGAAATGGTCATTCTGTTTTCAAATGTAAGTGTCAATACTATTTTTGGATATATAATTTATGTATCTCCTCCTTTAATGCTTAATCTTGAATATTAGCTGATTTTTTACATAAAAGATGTAAGCAATTTGTGTCTATGAGACTATAATGAACATTTTAAGTCTGGATTTAGATTATATTCTGCTTACAAATGTATCTATCAAAGAGAAAAATCGATAGTTTCTCTATCGATCTATTTTATCATCTATCTATCTATTGTTGTTTGTGGGCCAATAGAAACATAACCATCTTAGATATCATTTCCGAACTGCAGAAAAAATTATCCACCCAATTGCTTATATTAGATTCAGATACCCTCAGAACATTCTTGTTTTTTCTATCTTCTCTACTACCTACACAAAGCCAGAGAATGAGCTCTATATCCCTTGGAAATACCCTCTTCATTCTATGCCTGCCAACTTGGTTCGAGACATCATATATATTTATTATAGTTGCCATAGTTACCTCCTTAATGGAATGCTTCTCATCTCCACATCAAGCTCCAATTTTTTTTATCATCGACCAAGTTTTCTGATTCTTCTTCATCTTTAAAAAAGCATATGTCAGAATATTGGATAATGTTTGCATACATAATAATATCATGACTTCTAAGCATGTCATACAAAATTATCTTCTGATTTCCAAGTGCTTGGTCTAAATCCATCTGTGACTACAATATCTGTCCTTCATCTTTTCCAACTATATGCTTTTTAAAACATTTATTTATTTTTTGAGATAGGAAAAGGGAGGGAGAAATAGAGACAAACATTAATTGATTGCATCTTGCATGCCCCCAACTAGGGACCAGGCCCACAACCTAGGCATGTGCCCTGAATGGGGGAACCAGTGATCTTTCAGTTCACAGGCTAGAGCTCAATCCACTGAGCCACACTAGTCAGGGTGCCAACTACATGATTTACGATTTATGTTCCAGTCACAATGGCCTCCTGTTTATTGGAAATAATATTGTATTTAATTATATTACATGTACATATACCCATAGAATTCATATATATATACATGAACATATATAAAAAAACATGAACTCATATATATTAATTCTATATATACACATATATACATATATATAATTTTATAATGTATATGAGTTCATGTTTTTGATTCTGCCTGGATTGTTCTTTCAACTTTCTTTTCTTAAAACGTTCAACTAAGATTATAAAAGTACACCTCACATCTTACCATATTTTATTACAAACTCACAACCCCTCACATCTAATCTGTACTAAGTAACAATTATTCTGAATTCCCAAATTACTTTATACCTATAGTATAACAATTCTAACATATTTATCAATTTATTTATGAACTTTTTTTGACTAAACTGAAGTCTTAACTCATCATCTGCACCTTGAGAAGCTCCTGCTACAAATGATTTAACAGAAATAATGTAGCACAATACTTGCCCTTTAATTAGAATCAGAATCAGAACTTTATTAAATAATTACTTAGATTAAAATGAGAAGATAACTCTTTCAGCTCTAAGCTTTTGAGTTTTGGAGTTTGTAGAAGAGTAATTAATTTATTAGATATATCCCTTGTAGGTTTGTGTAATTATTTGTCTTTTGAAAATTAAGGAAACAGTCTCATGTTCCTTACATTAAACATTTATAACCATTCTGAAAATAAATATTTAATAATTATGTCACCCACATTTAATAGTTACTATTTTTCATTTAGTTGTCTTTCTCTTTGTTTTTATTTTTTTTAAAGATTCTAGTTTTATTTATTTTTAGAGAGAGGCGAAGGGAGGGAGACAGAGAGGGAGAGAAACATCAATGTGTGGTTGCCTCTCACATGGCCCTCATGGGGACCTGGCCCGCAACTGAGGCGTGTGCCCTGCCTGGGAATTGAACCAGGACCCTTTGGTTCCCAGCCCGCACTGAATCCACTGAGCTACACCAGCCAGGGCTCTTTGTTTTTATTTAAAATTATACTCAATATGATTTTAGTCAGGAATTTTAACGTTAAGAATAATATTATAAAATACACTGTGACAAACCTCATTAAATATGAACATGTGGCAGAATCCATTATTTGATCACTAATGCCATCTTTTTATTCTAAACAAACAGCTAGGCTCATTAAGCGTATGTAAGTGGAGTGGACGGTTTTTATTCCCCAAATGATATTATTGTCTTTTATGTTTTTAATGATATGAATACAATAGCAATGAACATTTTCTTACATATCTCATTACTTTTTAAGTTGAGTCTTGGGTCCAAGATGGTGGCAAAGTAGGTGAATGTTATACCCACCTCCACCCAGGAACAAACTGGAATTACAAATAAAATATAGAACATTCAACCTGAATAACCAACTGAAGACTAGCGGAAAAGTCTTATAACTAAGGATTTACAGAAGAAGCTACAGAAAGACTAGTAGGAAGGGCAAAGATGTGAAAAGATCTGGTCTTGTTTTCTTGGGGCAGCAGCTGAAATTCCAGAGAGATATCTCAGCAGCAAAGTTTCCTCTAAGGAACTGGAGTCTCAACTATTGTATGATAGACGCGAGTAACTCAAATAACAGAGACTTCAAGGCTAAAAAGGTGGAATTTATTGGCCAAGTTTTACCTGCGCAGGGGCGAACTCCCAGACGTGTCAGGAGACATGGTGTCCAGAGGGCTGCAGATGGAGTCGCCCGGGTGGACTCCCAGAAGTGTCAGGAGACACAGTGCCCAGAGGACTGCAGATGGAGTCGCGCCGAGTGCTTACAGGCTAGGGTTTTTATAGGGAAATTGGCGTGAGCAAGCAAGCATTTGAACAAAAGCAGAGTTGGTGGTTAGCTATTGGCTACAGAGTTGGCGCGTGGGGGAAGGGTGGAGTATACAACAGTTATGCTTGCCTAGGTGGGAAAATTTCAAAGCTAAATAGTCCATAATCAGTACATAGCTGGAATTCCACTCCTCCTCCAAGGGGAGGTGGGTAGGCCCTATCTTCTCGGGGCAGAAGTTTCAGGGGAAGGGGCCGTTGCCCTAGTTACGGCTCCTTGTTCTTGCTGGCCTGGGTCTGGTGGTCTGCTGTTGACCCTTATCAAACTTGCGGGTCCTAACATCAACCTCAAGCTGGACCTCCCTGCCCAGAGCATTAGAGCTTAGAAGAGGCACCCATATAACAAGTGGCTGTGAAAATTAGTGGGGATTCTGTCCACCAGGAAGAGACAGGAGACTGGTAGAGTCACAGGTTCCTTCTTAATGGGCCAGTGCATGAAATCTCATTCATAGCCACTCACTCTGGGCTTTAGCAGAGGGAGATTGGAGCAGACTAGAAGTCTCATGAGGAAAGGCTGAAGTTTGTAGCTCTGCGGAAGAGAACTGAAGGGACAACTGCAGGATCCCTGAGCTGAATTCTTCTCTCACCCTATAGGTACCACCTTTCTTCAGTGGAGCATCCTACTTTATATGGCATCAGTCTAGGGAATGCAAAGCCCCCACCCCTGGTCTCCAGGAAACCCCACCATGAGGAGATTCATGCCCTGTTGAAGAGTCAGCTACCTGGGCTGAGGTGTAGAGACTTGGGCAGTCTCAGTAGTTCTCAGTGACTGAGTTGTATGGCTTTGGGGTAGAGGCTGTTTACCCCCACTTTTCCATAAAGCTGACTGGTGCCATCCCTTCACAGGTGACCCACTAGCCTGATGCCCCAGGCCCCTGGCAACCCAACCCTCCTGACTCATGGCTCCACCCTGCTGAGATCTGGGCAGAATCAGGGACAGACTGAGTTGTGGGCTCTGGGTTGAGGCCACTCATTCCACTTTTTATCAAGCCAGACCAGCACCACCCCCTCATCCACAAGCCCCACCCTCCTGACTCTTAGTAGCCCCACCCTGCTGATCCAGCTCTGGGCAGAATCTGGGGCGGACTGAACTGTGTGGCTCCTGGATGGGAGACATTTTTTTCTCACATGCCTGACTGGTGCAGAGATCTCCTTGTGCATGGCCAAATGTTGGCCTATTTGGGCCTGATAAATATTGCTGGCCTTACCTAGATGACTCCCTAAGACCCCACCACACCTTACCACAAAGGTGTGTGAGCACCATGCAGGTGGCAGCTAAGCTTGGTATATACTGGGACATTTACTGAGTGGCCTCAGACCCAGCACTGGCACCAAGTTTGAACCTGGATAAATCTGGAAAAGATCAGTGGCCTCTACCGGGTGACTCACTGAGAACCTACTTCATTCAACTCAAGTACCCAGAGGCTCTTTCAGTGATGATTCGCATAAGCAGTTGGCAGACAGAGGCTGGCAAGGTGGATCCCAAGGTGCATTGGGACTTTTGCTGACCCTCCCCTGGGCCTGGTGCTGTTAAAAGCCAGCATTGGTGAGCAGCTTGATCCTTCCAGTGGACACTCAGGCTCAGAAGAGGCATCCACCATCTGGATCATTCTGTAGCTACAAACAGGTCACCCAGGTCCACTCACAGGCAGTATCTGACATTGTTCTGCATCAGAGTCCCTCCCAGGAAGCCCCAGAACAAACACACGGAGAAACCAGCTTCAGACCACATTAAAGTAGGATACAATTAGCTTTATAAACAACGTATCCAAAGGAAGATTTTAACAGGCACTAGACCCTGCTGAGGCAAATTCCACTTTGGGTGGTCATCACCTGCGTAGCACCTCATACACTATGGTCGGGGTTGATCTCATAGTCAGCCGGCCTGAGGGTCGACCCCAGGCACAAATAGGCCAATAGCAATCCAGAGTCAATTGCAGTATGAGGGCCCCCAAAACACACACAAGAGACATTATAGAGAGCCCAGCTCAGGTCAAGGAGGCTGTGCCATGGGGTCCCACAGGACATCAACCATATAAGGCCACCCTTCCTAGACTGGGAGTGTTAGCAGATCTACCTAACATATAGAATCAAAAGCAAAGAGGCAGTTGAAATGGAAAGACAAAGAAATGTGCTCCAAATGAATAACAGGAAAAATCACCCCAAAAAGAGCTAAATGAAGTGGAAGTAAACAATTTATCAGATATAGAGTTAAAAAACGATTATCAAGATGTTCAAAGAACATAGTAGGAATAATAGGAACATAGTGAGAACTATAACAGCACAAAAAAGGACACAGAAAAGAAAAAAATAGTCAGTCAGAAATGAAGAATGCAATACCTTAAATGAAGAATACACTGGAAGGAATAAACATGAGGTTAGAAAAGATGAGGCTTAAGTCAGAGATTTGGAAGACAAAGTAACAGAAAACACCCAAACACAACAGAAAAATGAAAACAAAAAACAATCTAAAAATGAGGATAGTTTAATAAAACTTTGGGCAACATGAAGTGTAACAAAATATGCACCATAGGTATACCATAAGAAGAGGGAGAGCAAGGGATAGAGAATCTATTCAAAGAAAAATCCATTGACATCAATGGAAGATCTTCCAGACAGAAAATCAGCAAGAAAATGGTGGCCTTAAATGATTAAATCAAATGGATTTAACTTATATTCAGAGCATTTCACCCCAAAACAGCAGAATATACATACTTTTCAAGTGCACATGGAACATTTTCTATGATAGACCACATGTTAGGATGCAAAACAAGTCTCAATAAATTTAAGAAGATTAAAATCATATGAAGTATCTCCTCTGAACATAATGGCATAAAACTAGAAACAGATCACGTGAGAAAAAATGAAAAACACACAAAGACATGGAGGCTAAATAACATGATACTAAAAAAATGAATAGGTTAACAGTAAGATCAAGAAAAATATCAAAAGGCATTTTGAAACAAATGAAAATTAGAATACAACCCAAAATCTATGGAACACAGAAAAATCATTCTTAAAAGAAAAATTAATAGCATTACAAGCCTATCTCAAGAAATAAGAAAAAAAAAAAACACAAATAAACAGTCTGACTTTGCACTTAAAGGAACTTGATAAAGAACAGCAAATAAAGCCCAAAGTGAGTAAATGAAAGAAAATAATAAATATCAGAGCAGGAATAAAAAAAAAACAAAATAGAGTCTAAAATACACACAAAAAAACCCCCAATGAAACCAAGAGCTGTTTCTTCGAAAAGATAAACAAGATTGACAAATCTTTAATGAGACTTATCAAGAAGAAAAGAGAGAGGACCCACATAAATAAAATCAGAAATGAAAGAGAGGAAGTAGTAACTGACACCAAAGAAATACAAAGATTATAAGAAAATAGTATGAACAAATACATGCCAACAAATTGGACAATCTGGATGAAATGCGTAAATTCCTAGGAAAATACCATCATCTAAAACTGAACCAGAAAGAATAAGAAAATCTGAAAAGATAGAATACAACTAGTGAATTTGAGCAGTAATTAAAAAAAACTCCTAATAATCAAAAGTCTGGGACTACATGGCTTTGCAGGTGAATTTTATCAAACATTCAAAGAAGAGCTAACACCCATCCTTCTCAAACTATTTCAAAAAATTCAAGAGAAAAAGAAGCCTCCCAATCTCATTTTAGAAGGCCAAAATTACTATTATTCTAATTCCAAAACCAGATAAAGACATTACAAAGAAAGAAAATTATAGGCCGGTATCCCTGATGAGCATATATCCAGAAATCCTCAACAAAACGTTAGCAAACCAAATCCATCAGTAAACTAAATAAAATCATACACTGTTATCAGGTGGGATATATTCCAGGTGCAAGGTGGTACAATGTCTGAAAATTAATAAACACAATGTACCATATTAAAAATGAAATATACAAACCACATGATCATATCAATAAATTTAAAAAAGCATTTTATAAATTCAATACCCATTTATGATAAAGACTCTAGTAAAGTGGGACTAGACTTCATATACCTCAATGTTAAAGGCTATATATGACAAACCCAAAGCCAACACTAGATGTGTTCCCCTTAAGATCAGGAACAAGACAGGTATGTCTGCTTTCACCACTTATTTTTTTATTGGGGTAACATTAGTTAATAAAATTATACAGGTTTCCGGTGCACAATTCTAGAATACATTGTCTGTACACTGTAGTGTGTGTTCACCATCCTAAGTAAAGCCTCTATCCATTACCATTTATCTCCCATACCCTCCTCCACCTCTCCCACCCTGGCAATCAGTGCAGTGTTGGCCATGTCCATGAATTCTTTCATTTTTCCCTTTTTTTTTCAATCCCCCCACTTCCCCAACCAGCCTGTCCTGACAGCTGTCAGCTTGCTCTCTAGAAGTCTTCTTTATCACCACCCATATGCAAAATAATACAGGATATCCTAATCACAGCTATCAGACAAGAAAAAGAGAGCTGGCTTACAGCTCTTTAGGGGTGGGGCTTAAGCATAAAAGAAAGAGAAAAGAGAAAGAACTCATTCATGGTCAGGAACAGCACTGTGGTAGATTGCAGGGGTAGGAGAGTGTGGGTGGAGGTGGAAGAGGTTATGGGGTATAAATGGTAATGGAAAAATTATAATAAAACCATTTTTAAAAAGGCATCCAAATAGGAAAAGAAGAAATAAAACTGGTCTTATTTGTAGCTACATGACCCTAGAGACTCCACTATAAACTACTAGACTGATAAGTGAATTCAGGAAAGTAGCAGGGTACAAAATAAATATCTAGAAATCTGTTGCATTTTTATATACCAATAGAAAAATCTCATTTACAATTGCATCCAAAAAACAAAAACCTAAGAATGAATTTAACCAATGATGTAAAAGAGCTGTGCTCAGAAAGTTGTAAGACACTGACAAAAGAAATGGAAAAAGATACAAATAAATGGAAGCATACACCATGTTTATGGACAAGAAGAAATAATGTCATTGAAATGTCCACATTACCCAAAGCAATCTATAGATTCAATGCAATTTGCATCAAGATACCAATGGTATATTTATTTCACCGACCTTATTTCAACAATCCATATGGAACCACAAAAGTCCACATATAGCCACAGAAATCTTGAGAAATAAGAACAAAGTTGGAGGAATCACACTGCCTGTTATCAAATTATACCACAAGGCCACAGTAATCAAAAGAGCATAGTGCGGACAGAAACGCAGACATAGAGGTCAATAGAACAAATTAAAGCCAAGAAATAAATCCACATCTTTATGGCCAATTGATATTTCACAAGAGGCAAAAACATACCATAGTGTAAAGACAGTCTATTTAATAAACAATGCCAGGAAAATTGGACAGATACATGCAAGAAATAAATGAAAACAAGCCACCATTTTACACCATACAAGAATAAACTAAAAAAGAATCAAAGATTTAAATGTAAGATTCAGCTAAGGCAGGGAGGTTAGGGGGTGGAGGGACTGAGCAAAAAGGAAAAAGGACTCATGGACACGGACAGCAGTGTGACGATTGCAGGGGAGTGGGAAGGTGGAATGGGGCTAAATTGTAATGCAAAAAAATAAGTGTAGAACTTGATTTACTTTTAATGAATTATTCTTTTTATTATTATCAGTATTTTATTTTTAATATGTTAATAGAAGAAATGGAAAATAGGATTTGATTAACCAACGTATTATAACCAGTTACTTGATATCTAGGTACCTTTTGGGGTAAAACTATGCATGAGAGTTGAAATACTCTTGTTTTGAAGTTTCAAACTCAGAATGTTTGCCATCAACTGTAGAATCTGAGTGTATTGATAGATAACAAAAACTTCCAGGAAAAGTGGGAGCTACCCGATTTTTTGTTGTTAGAGGCAGCCCAATATTGATTGCTCTGAAAGCCATATTGATTGCAGGATCCACAGGAATATTTATCACCTCCTAAATATCATATCAGCTAAAATTCTGGCTTCCACAAGCTTATTTTTAAATCATCAACCAGGGCTATTTTTTAAAAACCAGGAATTGGTAGAGAGGGAGAACAAAGACTACCTCGATATTTAATTTAGCTATGTGTTAGATTTATATTCATGTCTAAATTTTGAAATACAGGGTTGAAAATTGAAACTATGTTTTTAGAGCTTCTGTTCAAGTAGCTATATTGTTTTATACAGAAGCTATTTCACAAATACTTTTCTTGAGCTACCTCTTAATCAGATCTTATTGCACCTCATCTTTCCTTAGGTTGTGAGCCGTGACGGGCAAATAACTCTGCACACTATTTTTATGGGCTATTGATATGAGTATGTATAGGTCATTTTTGTGTGCCAGTCCAAATGAATTTCAGTTTCCTAATAAATAAGAATTCTTTTAAATAACCTAAGAAAATGCTCTCTCAAATACTGTTATTTATACCTTGGTAGCCTAAAAAAAAGGATATCGGCATTTTTATGAATTCATTAAACCAGTGGGGGTTGCTATGTTCTTCATATCTTTCTATTAAAATAAAGTCTACATAATAATTAATCTTAAGCAAACTAGAATTCTCTATACATTATTTATTCAGACATAAAATTGGAATAAGTTGCCCCTCAAGGACCGTAAACTGCAACCTAATATTTGTTCCAGGAAGCACAGATAAACAAAGCAACTATAAGAGCAGAATAGAAAATGTTTTATTTTCTAAAGCTGTAGGAACTGGAAGTCAGAAGAAATAGGTCTAAAAATAAAAGGCAGAAAGAAATCCAGTATAATTTCTGAGGATTAATATTAATTTGTTGTGTATTATGACTAAGTAAATAATAACTTCAAACATCAAGTAATATATCCAAAAATTAAGAAACATTTCACAATTGCATTACTTTGTAATGAAGAAGAAATAAAGGACTGGAAGTCAAAGATGACAAATCAAACAGTTGCACAATACACAGAGACTTGGGGGAGGGTAGAATTAAAATAGGTTCTCTCTCCTAATTTCAATGATTTGGTAGTTATATTTCATCTATATAAAATTGTGTTTGCCTTTGTAAGTTTGTATGAATTATTTTAACATATGACTATAATTTTAATTTTTCATAGACATGACTAATTTTCTTCTCACATATACTCATAAAATTCATTTTTAGGAAAGATTATTAATGAAACTAAAATCATATACTCTTATTTTAATTCTTTTTTTTTAAGATTTTTATTTTTATTTATTTTTTAGAGAACGGGAAGAAAAGGAGACAGAGAGGGAGAGAAACATCAATGTGTGGTTGCCTCTCACATGGCCCTCACGGGGACCTGGCCTGCAACCCAGGCATGTGCCCTGACTGGGAATTGAACTGGGACCCTTTGGTTCCCAGCCCGCGCTCAATCCACTGAGCTACACCAGCCAGGGCTCTTATTTTAATTCTTAAAAATTTATATAAAAGGCATTACTCTAACATACAGGAATTATTTGCAGTGAAGTAGATAATTCAAGACATATGCATTTAAATGTAGAAACTTTGGGAAACTAAGCCATTATTTTAACAGCGTCAATTTGTCTGGAAAAGAAATATCTTTACAAATATATTTGTTAAAAATTATTAGGTATATATTCAGGCATCAAAAATCTTAAATTCTTTATCGGAGAATTTTGTGTTTCAAATGACACCAGAATAACTAAAATTGGATTAAACAAGCAATACAATGTACTGCTTTAATTATCTAGACTCACTTAACCTCTCTGTAGGAACACAAGCAATGTCTACCTTCTCTGGTAACTTTACCTCACATCCCATGTTACTCAGAGAAGGACTCTCCAGTATGTTAGCTAAGTGACTACAGCAGTTTCACACTCCACTTTTTCCTTTGTCATTGTTTATTTGGAGGAAAGTGCTAGATCTGTAATCGTAACACCTGTGGTATAGATGCATTTCCTAAAAAGTCCAATCATAAACCTTTTGTTTCTCAATGACCAGAGAGATGTAATAGTTTGAGTGGCTTAAACCAATCATGGGACATTCTTGAAGGTGAATAATTTTCACAGTAATAACATTGATAAGCACGGGAATGGGGAAAATCTCTCTCTCTCTCTCTCTCTCTCTCTCTCTCTCACACACACACACACACAAACAATGCCATGTGGAGGGAGTAGAGAAAGGAGAGCCAATGAATATTTGTCTATGACAAATAATATTATTAATATTAGTGAAACTTGTTGTTTCCAATGCATTTAACACTTAAATCTTTATTCAAGAGAAAGTATCTCCCAATACCCTCTTGTCATCTACATCGCGGTTGCCGGTGGCTAACTGACTTTATGAGATGAGTTTGGCCTTCTTTGTTCCATACTCACCCATTCACTCAGTGCAATGACTAATCCCTCTAGGGTTGGAGTACCTGGAGAGAGGAAAGAGGATGTTCTCACCTAACTGAAACTGTCTTAAATGGCTTTACCGTTTTGTAAATAGCAGATATTTTAAACTTACTCTGTGGTCTTGGGTGATGTCACAAATCTTCAGAAGTCTCTTGCGTATCTCTCTGATGGTAGTGTCAATGGCATAGGGGACTTCTCTCCTTTAGACAGATCTCTGGTCTTTTTTAGCTTCTTACTTCTCAAGGGTTATCCTCATACTCTCTGAAAGAATTCCCTTGGATCAAATCCTTTTAAAAATGAGTGTAGATTGACTCCATGTTTGGCCCACACATATGAGACAGAGTAACATGTTTTACCTTGTCATTATTGGAAGAGTGGTTATTTTCCAAAGGTAAGTCTTCATTTTCTTCCTGCCCAAATGTCTCAGGCTGATAGCCACATCCTCATATCTTGAAATCCTTTAGACATCTCTTACATTTTCTGTCCAGTATGCTCTGGTAATTTTAGGAGGAACACATACAAACTTATACTAACAAGGGAGTTTCCTGGAAGTTTCTTTTACTAGTACTTCCCCTTCCCTCTGATCTCCCTTCCTTACCCCATTCTCTCTGTCTTAATTTTGAACTCAGTTTCAAAACTAATTTCAGAATTTTAGGACTAGTTATTAATGGTATCATAGATTAAATTTTTCAATTTGAAAACTCTCATAATAGTTACACCAGTCTATAATATCAATACAATAGAATTGAATACTAGTATCTACATTATTTATTAAATTTTGATTTTATAATAATCTGTCTGATACATGACACATGATAAAATAGCCAAAAATTAGTCAATAAAAACAAATGTTTATTTACTCCTTCCTGTGTGATAGTTTTGTTTGAAAGTGCTTTCAAATACACGTTCTAATGTATTCAATCTGCTTGGTAGTTTATGACATATATACTAATAGTATTTTAATTTTACATATAAGGAAATGGAAGAATGAAAAACTTAAATAACCTTACTCAAATGCACAGACATAGCATTTGGGAGACATAGAATTTAATGTTAGATCTATGACTCCAGATCCCCAATTCTTCACTGCTCATATTACTTCCTCCTGAAGATTACCAAATTCCTACATTTCTTAAAATATTTCAGGTTGCTTAGAAAGTAATGTTGCCCTACTGCACTGTTGATGGGAATGCAGACTGGTGCAGCCAGTGTGGAAAACAGTAGGGAATTTTCTCAGAAAACTAGAAATGAAACTGGAAAACATTATGCTAAGTGAAATAAGCCAGGCGGTGAAAAACAAATACCATATGATATCACCTTTAAGTGGGACCTAATCAACAAAACAAACAAGCAAGCAAAATATAACCAGAGACATTGAAATAAAGAAAAAAACTGACAGTAATCAGAGTGGAAGGATGAGAGGGATAATAGCAGGCAATATGGTGGGTCATCAGGAACATGTATAAAGGGCACATGGACAAAGCCAAAGGGGTCAGTTCGAGGGTGGCAGGCAGAGATGGGTGGGGCGGGCAGTGTGGTGGGGTGAAAATGCAGACAACTTTACTTGAACAATTAAAAAAAAAGAAAGTAATGTTGCAAGGGAGTTATTTTTGTGTAATGGATAAACTGGAAGTAAAAGAGAAAGTCCATTGTTTGCGGAAGTTTTTTTATCAGATATATCTCCCCCAGCAAGAGAAGCAAAACAAAACAAAACAAAACAAATGGAGCTACATCCAATTGGGTTTTTGCACAGCAAAGGAAATCATTGACAAAATAAAAAGATAACCCACAGAATAAGAGAACACATTAACCGATAAATCTGAGAAGGGGCTAACATCTAAAATTTATGAAGTACTTACAAAATTGACACCAAAAAAAACCAGACAGCCCAAGTAAGAAAAGGGCAAAGGACCTGAATAGACTCTTCTCTGAAGAGGACCCCTCTGACCAGGTCAACAGACATGGGAAAATATGCTCAATGTCATTAATCATCAGAGAAATGAAAATTAAAACCACAATAAGATAGCATCTCATACCTGTCAGAGTGGCTATCATCAATAAACAACAAGTGCTAGGGTATATGTGGAAAAAGGGGAATCCTTTTGCACTGTTGGTGGGAATGTGGACTTGCGCAGCCACTGTGGAAATCAGTGTGGAGGTACCTCAAAAAATTATAAATGGATTTGCCTTTTTATTTGGCAATTCCAATGCTGGGATTATACCCCATGAATCCTGAAACATCAATTCACAAGAACCTATGCACCCCAATGTTCATATCAGCACAATTTACAATAGCCAGGTGTTGGAATCAACCTAAATACCCATTAGTAAATGAGAGGATCAAAAACTGTGGTACATTTACACAATGTAATACTACGCAGCAGAAAGAAAGAAGGAGCGCCTACTCTTCCTGACAGAGTGGATGAATCTGGATAGCATTATGCCAAGTGAAATAAGCCAGGCGGTGAAAGACAAATACCATATGATCTCAACTATATGTGGAACCTAATCAACAAAACAAACAAGCAAGAAAAATATAACCAGAGACACTGGAATTAAGAACAAACTGACAGTAACCAGAGGAGAGGTGGGAAGGAATAACAGCAGGGGAAGGGGGAAGGGTCTTTAAGGAACATGTATAAAGAACACATGGACAAAGCCAAAGCAGGGTAAAATCGAGGGTGAGAGGTGGGGATGGCTGTGGTGGGGAGGAGTGGTAAGGGGAAATGGAGACAACTGCATTTGAACAACAGTAAAGAGAGGGAGGGAGAGAGAGAGAGAGACAGACAGAGAGAGAGAGAGAGAGAATGGGTAAATGACCTCAATAAGCACTTCTTCAAAGAGGACATACAGGGGGCCAATAGATATATGAAAAGATGCTCAATATCAACAATCATCAGAGAAAGGCAAATAAAAACCCCAGGGAAACTCCATCTCACACCTGTCAGAATGGCTATCATCAATAAATTAAAAAAAAAAAAAAACAAAAAAAAAACTATAGGTTCTGGTGAGGATGTGGAGAAAGGGGATCCCTTTTGCACTGTTAGTGGGAATGCAGACTGGTGCAGCCACTGTGGAAGGCTGTATGGAGGTACCTCAAAAATTAAAAATGGATCTGCCCTTTAACCCAGCAATCCCGCTTCTGGGAATATATCGGAAAGGAACACAAAACACTAATTCAAAAGCACCCCTATGTTCACTGTAGCATTATTTACAATCACCAAGATATGGAAGCAACCTAAGTGTCTATCAGTAGATGAGTGGATAAAACAATTATGGGGCATTTGCACAATGGAATTCTACTTAGCTGTAATAAAGAAGAAGATTTTACCCTTTGCAACAGGATGGATGGACCTGGAGAACATTATGCTAAGTGAAATAAACTAGTCAGAGGAAGACAAATACAATATTATTTCACTCGTATTCGCAATCTAATGAATAAATTAAACTAATGAGCAAAATAGAGACAGACTCATAGATGGAGAACAGATGACAGTTAGTTGGGGGTGGGGGGCTGGGGGTGGAGGGATTGAGCAAAAGGGAAAAGGGACCATGGACATGGACAGCAGTGTGGTGATTGCTAGGGGTGTGCGTTATCAGGGGACTAAATGGTAATGGGATAAAGTACAATAAATATTAAATAAAAATAAAATATATATTAAAAAAGAAAGTTTATGAGAAAGTATTAATATACTGTCTTTTTTACTCAAAGAAAAATGGAGGCTCTTCTTGCTGAATTAAATATCCTAGTAGCAGAGAATAATTTATGTTCCACAATTTACACTCTTTTACACAGTTTTTCCTTGGACACTGACGTTGTTAGAGAGCTTCCTACAGAGAGCATACGAAAGGACTCCTTCAGCACCGCAGTCCCTTTACCGAGTGAGTTTAATGTGTATGTGTGCATGTAGACTCATCTCAATATCAACACACCACACCCACACTATTTCATCATACAAAGCTTTGTTTGGTTAGTGGAAAAAGCATTTTAAAAACTCAGTTATGGAAGTTAAACTTTTGAGTAAATACTAGGTTTATTTGGAAGGGTTCAGTGGCTGTTAACTCTTTTCTCTTGTCATAGGAATAAAACAGACATCATGTGACTCGAGCGTGTCTTTTTGTCCTTACACACAGGTGCAGTTAAGGCCATATCATGTCGTCTTGTGCACACAGCAATAGGTCAATGTTGTGTGCCAAGTACCACAGCATTCACCCTAGATAACTCCCTTGAGAATTGCTCCTAAAAATTTGTGCCCAAAATGCTCATGCAGTCAGAAATTTACTCTCTTTTAGCTATTAAGATACTTAAAACTGTCACTTCAGGAAATTGGACACTGTACCCTGTAAAACATGTTGTTCTGAAACTTGGCTTCCACAATTACTACCTAGTATCCATCAGCTTGTGGATGCTGTGTTTAGTTAGTTGTTGAATCTGATGTTATAATAACATTGAGATATCAGGAGAAGAGAAACACTGAAATCTTATACAGTGTTTTGCATCTTAACAAACTGAAGGTGCTCATATATGTGTTATCATTTGCCTTTTATGTAGACTTTATTTAGCTATCGAGAAAGTCAAGTTATTTCAGGGCCCATGCAGGTTTGTTCTACATTTTAAATCGTGATTAGTTAACTGATGTTACTAGCCATTTTAGTGTCATCACTTACAATGTAAAGTAGTGAGAACTAAGGTTTTTATTTCAGGTCTTTCCCAACAATATCTATTGTTGTTTATTGAATTTCCATGACATAAACTCCTTTAATCTAAGCTGGACCAAATCTGTTTATTTTTGACCAATTTAAATGGCAAACATATGCTTATGACAAGTAATGTACACATACCAGCAGCAACAACTGAACGGCTGGGCAATGGCTCAAATGCATGCTCAAGTTTCAAAGCTCGGCTTAATGTCCTGTTCCAGGATGAAGCTATCCCAGACTTTTTCATTCTACAGTGACTTCTGCCTGTTTCAAAATCACAGCATTTATCCTCTTATCTGACAAGAAATTAAGTAACCATGTACAGCTACTTCATATCTTTTGAAGTATGGTATTGCCATTTAACATACGTGTTAATATTTCATATTTAAAATCCCACAGTAATGAGCATTACAAATTTGTAGTTTTACGTTCTGGCACTGAATGCACTACTTAATCTAACTCAGAAATTGATCGTCTCTTTAAAGTAAGCTATAATTTATGTTCCGTAAAATGCATGAATATTGTATTCAGTTCAGTGAGTTTTTGGAAATGTTATACTCTTCTGAAACCATCTCTCAAACTTTTTCTTTACCCAAGGCCTTTCCGTCATTCCTTTTTCTTGCCAATTCCTACCACCATCCCACTATCTGGGACAACCGTTCTCGAGTTTCTGTTATGACAGATTGATTTTGCCTGACTTTGACTTTGTATAATTGGATTCAATTACAATGTATTCTTCTACGCTTGTCTTCTTTTGTTTAACATAATATCCTTGAGATTCATCCATGTTGCTGGGCATGTCTCTAATCCATTTGTTGTTCCATTGTTATGAATAAAACACAATTTGTTTCCACTCATATTTGTTGACAGTTGGGCTATTTAAAATGCTGGCTATTATGTTTTTAACTTCTCTTGAGTAAAGTTAAGGTATTCAATAGGTCTTGGGTAAACCTTCTATGTTAGTATTTAGAAGTTTGCAAACATTGTATAATTGTCTTTATAACCTTACTAAATAAGTTTATTATGCTAGTTTTCTTGGTAGATTCCTTAGACTTTTATATGTAGATAACCATTCCATCTTTGAATAAACATTTATTTTATTTTTTGGAATCTTTATGTAATTAATTTTGGTTCTTGTACTATTTCAATGGTTGATAACTTTAGTGAAATTTTGATATAACTAATGAAAGAAAACATCCTCAACTTATGTTAATATTACAGCCATTAAATATGATATTAGCGGTAGGATAATATACTATTTTTAATTTTTTTAACTAAGGAAGTTTTCTTATATTTCTAGTTTGTTTAGTTTTTAATATGGGAGGGTGATAAAGATCACTTGATTAGAATGCATTCTCTTGCTCTCTTTCAATAACACATTTCTCTTCCTTCATTCTGTATCAAGGTTAAGCTAAACTTCAGAACCTCCTTCTGTATTTTCTGAAACTATTACATTTTGGAATATGTTGAATTAAAATAAAGGGGTAGCTAGATAGAGTTTCATATTTAAAGTTCATCCTACCCAATTTATTTATTTTTCAATGTTCAGGCACTTTATTTAGAAGTTAGATATACATTGTGATCAAAACAAATATGATCTCACCTTCTAAGAAATTAGAGGCAATTACATCTCTTTTATTATTCAGTCATGTGTTTACCCTTCAAATCGAGTCTTTATAACCTGGAAGTTGATGCAGAAATAGATATATAATAGAACCTGTTTTCTAGATACTTTTAAAAAAGCTTTTATTTATTTTTAGAGAGAGAGGAAAAGAAGGAAAAAGAGAGGGAGAGAAACATCAATGTGTTGTTACCTCGCATGCGTTTTCCACTGGGGACCTGGCCCATAACCCAGGCATGTGTCCTGACTGAGAATCAAACAGGCAACCTTTTGGTTTGCAGGCCGGGGCTCAATCCACTGAGCCACATCAGCCAGGGTCTATTTTCTAGATACTTTTATCTAATTAGAGAGGACATGGAATATAGAATATATGTATATATAAAATATCATGTATTATATTTTATTATGTGCTATGACTTATGTCTATCTGGACAATATATAAAATATAAAATAATTTAAGGGAGAAGCAATATATGTAGAAAATATTATGTAAGGTCAACGCAGAGATAACAAGTTCCGTTTGGGAAAAGTTTACCAGTATAACAGCCTCCCCCCGCAAAAGATGATAGAGAATTTTAAAATGTGTGTACTTAAATATAATTGTATTATTTAATTTGGCATACGTAAAACCTTTCTAAAACTACAATACAGTTTGTCATTATTTAAGGTTGTAAACAAGGAAGTTTTTTAGGGTACCATTAAATAGGAATGTACTAATAGGAATGGAATCTGGGCAGAATGATATCTATTTCAGAATTCAAAATGGTTCTCTGTCTTCAATATAGGGAAAGGCTGTGGTTAGAAGTATGGAAAGACTAGGCCAAGGAGCATTCATTTGGAGACAGTTTCCATAGTTCTCTCTCATTTCTGCCTGTCTTGCTACCAGGGTCTTGATGACCTTTCTTCTGGTCAACCTTTTGAAGAATGGTTGTAGTGTCTACATCTGGACAAAATGCAGATATGCTTACTGTCCAGTATAATAAAGACAAAGTCTTTCTCTCGGGCATAGGCCAAGCAGGCTTACAGCCCGTTATATTGTTAAAGATTTGTGTTTCCTAAGCTTGAGGTTACTCAGGAATAAAACAAACCCACTGTGTTTGTAGCATTCACCTGGGTCCCTCTGCATCGGGCCCTGAGATGTGGGGTTGCAGGGGACAAACACAGCATGAGGCTTATCGAGTCGTGGAGTAGCGAGGTCCTTTGTCTCTGACCCAGGACTTCAGTGTCTTCTTTCAGCATTCTCAAACTGTAGCACGTTAATTTGTGAGCTGGCAAGTAGAGTAACATCTCAGATATTTCAGAAGGTCTAAATCATGGCAAGAAGTAGAAAAGAAACTGAAGAAGTAGAAGGAATCAAGAATTTCGAACGGACAAGTAGGAGAGGCCTAACTTGCACTGGAGTCGTGTGGCTATGTAGGCTGCCTAAGGTTCCGAAATGCTGAGGGGGGAAAAACTGCGAGAATTGAATTTAAGCACTGCCTCCAATTCCTTTTATTATGCGAGAGCTCTAAAGGGTTGAATAGAAGGTATGACTGTTATGTAAAGGATATTTGCACCTCCTTCAAAGCCTGGTGTTGCTGCTTGGTGAAGAACGGAGGAGCTTGCCTGTATCGTTTTCTTATGTTCTCCTAGGAATGGGCACGTTTCTTGTGTTTGTTTAAAGAGGAAAGGGGGCATTCTGATCTGATCCTGTTAAACTACTGTTATCATTCTGACTGTGCCTAAACCAAATGGTGTCATAAAACTAAGTCAAACTTCCTCTACCATGGAATACAAATTACCTGACATGTAGAAGTATGGGTCTTAACCAGGAATCTGGCATTATAACATTAGTTCTACAGATGACTTCCACTGCAAATACTCTGAGAGGGTGCCTGATGGGTTTCATAGGTAAACAGCTATAGAAATGGAAGGGAGATCACTGAGAAAAAAGAATGGAGGTAATAAAATGGCTTAAGTAGTTTTAAATATGATAACAACCTGTTCACCCAAATTTCAGGTGATAAGACAAATGACACAGTCCTTGCTGGGTAGTAGTAGCTGGTGTAACTGTGGAGCACTTGTACCAGTGCTGAGAGAAGATGGATTTGAATTTTTATTAAATAACAGAACATAACAAGAAAGGAATATCTTGGACACTGTGAAACACAGGGTGATCTAAAATTTGAATGAACTTGACTTTGAAGTGGTAATGGGTTGGAATTCAAGCTTTCGTTACCCCTTGTGTCAGACTGATTTATAATTTATTAGTTTTTCTATTGATATGAGTACTTTTATCGCAGGAAGAATAAGCTGACTCTATCTAAACATCAAAAGATGCAGAAAGAAGTAGAACAGGAAACCAACTAACATCCTTTTAAGAGAGAAGTAACCTGAGAGAGCAGGTCAGTCTTCAAAAACAGTAAGGATTTTAAATTTAAGCCTCATCATTGGGAACATAAGACTCATTCATAGAGCATTCTGTATTTTGATGTCTATGTGAAAAGAATGGTGGACTGGATCTTCTGAAGGAAATTTTTCTGTGTTGGAAAAGGTTGGAAGTCTAGGCACGCAGTATGAGGTATAGGAAACAGCATTTCCTGGTCCTGGGGACCCTTGAGACAGCACACAACTCCTCCTATTCAGCGATTTTATGGAAGACATCTCTTGCTTCAGATCACCTAAGTGGTGTTACACTTATACTTGTGCACTTGTGAAGATCCTGAAATTTTCAGAGAAATTTGCCAGGTGTATTAAGAAATAATGGTTACATATGCTATGTGGTCAGCCTCCGGGAAACAACTGTAACTATTTTCAGTTTTTATTTCACTACTTCACCCTTAGCTTGGGGAATATTGTTTAACTGTGCTTCCCATTTATGTTTCGGTGTATAAAATAGAAGCTGGGAAGAAACGAGAGGTGGATCTGGTTTGTCACAGCTGACATGTATCTGATTTTAGACAGCATTCACTTCACTGACTCCTAGCAATCAGGTAGAGGAAGGAAGGCAAAGCAAAAGGGAGTAACAGCCCCCTCTCTCCAGCTGGGGAGGACTTCACTGTGTGTTAGAGCTGTGGAACATAGGAGCGCTAAAGAACAAGGTCAAAGATCATCGTTGTTTGTACCACCAGGAATGTGGCACAATAGCAACAGACTAAAACTCCCAGGCGCTGTGCTCTAAACAGCAGATAGAGATAGGTCTTCCTACTGAATTTGAGGAGCCCACCGAGTCAGACACTAGATACTCATTAAGGTGCTAAACAACTTATTAAGTGTAGTCAGAGGACCTTCCGTGGATCAATGAATGTGTATATTGCAGCCGTCTTCTACCAAGAGTATCTGCCGAACAGCATCAGATTGTATACTCACTATATATTTCACATGGTTTGAAATTTAGAACTGAAATCCAAGTGATAGTATTTTTCAAATTTTTCTGAAGTATTGCTTGTCAACAGGGAAGGTGCTACACTCTAAAGAGTTCTGAAAATGTGTAAGGACCGTACTGCTTTCTAAGGCCCAGGCCAGGCGTGCTGAGACATTCAGAAATGTATAGGACAATCCTTTCTTAATGAGAATTCCTCAGAAAACTCAAAAAGTTTAAAATTTACTCCCAGCTAGTAAGTTACGTCAAAAAAGCCTATTTAAATATCATTGGATACTATGTTTTGTAGTTAAAACAAAATATATTTCTCAGAATTTTAAATACGTACTATAATTTTCAGGGTAAGATACTATGATATAAGTTGAAAAAAATGAACATATTTTTGTTGTTATTTTTTAGCACTACCAAGAATTAATGTTCATTTCAAGAAACTGTAACTTCGATGTCAACAATAATTATGCTACTTGAGTTCAGAGAACAACATTCTTGGGCCACTATGCATTTGTAGCTGGGCTGTGCTTCCTGATGACTGTGAATGTGTGTGTGAGTGTATGAGTGAGTGTGCATGAGCACATGTATGTGTGTATACATCATTCGTTAGCTCTTCTAGTGTGGTCACACTTAACCATTTATAATTCAGACTATTCTGTTGCAAATGACATGGTCTGTTTTTTTCTTCTTTACGGTCAAGTTGGTACATTATTTTTTTAAATTATGTGTGCAATAAATGAAGTGTTACAAAAATAGTTGCTATTAGAAATATTTTGCTCTGAGACACTTGAGAACTATTTTCCTAGACTATGTATGTGTTTGGCTGAGCAATATGATCCACTCTGCTACCATCCATAATGCTCTCCCCTGTCCCTGTGGCACACACAAAAGGAAGCATCTTCCTGAGTGATAGGCTTGTATATTTAAGCCACTTCTTAAATCGGTGTCAAGGACACTTAGTAGGATGTTATGTTAACTCAGTTCATGCTGGTGATGAGCAAGATGGTTCCGTTTTTCTCAAGCAAGAATAGTATCCCTCTCCTCAACCATTTTTCTATATATTTTTCTTTAAACTCTCCAATTATGTCTAGTTATTTAAAATTAATATTGACAACCAACTGAATTCATTTGTCTTTCATTGATGGTTCACATTTAATTAGAAAATGATAAAATTCCTCTTCTGTTTATACTAATATTTTGCAATTAATTAGAAATTGATAAAATTTATATAAAGACTCACATAAAATTAGAAGTTAAATGAAGCAGGCTCTAGAAGAGATGTAGTAATCCCTGATCATCATGTTTAATATTATATGAAGTATTTATTTCAGTGTTTCAGTAGGAAGCTGTATTTACTCCTGACTGATTCAGTAATACATCACCACATGCTAAATAGGTTCTTGTAGGACCATACTTAGCTTGGTCACTTTGTATAATTTTTAATAGATGGCCATATAAAAATGCTTTTAGATATATACTCAAAAGACAGGCCAGATCTCATAGCTTCCTTTTCATTTTTATCTTTCTCTCTGTATTTCTCTTTGTTCTTTCCTTTTTCTTGAAATCTGAAAGTTGGCTATTTAAAGCAGTTCTGTTAATGCAACAGTGGTTTTGAAACACTGTATTAAGAGACCATTTTAAAAGGAGCCACTCAAGAAATCATTAGCAGCTTATATAAAAAAGAAAACAGCTTATAAAGTACACTTTTATGGCTGAGATCTGACATTCACAACTGAGGGAAAAAGGGGCGAGAAGTCTTTCTTCATTAGCAGCATGACCAAAGCACTTAGGGATTTCACTCTCTCACATCCATTATTTCATCTATTGTCCTAATTTAATTTTCCGTGATTTTCTTGACAGTGAAGGTTGGCAACTCTTAAGTACAGCACAAAAGGTTTGCAGCACTCGTGTTAATAATTACACAAGCTGTTGAAGCTTTTTGCTGAAGGGTGTATTGTCAAAAATATCAAATTTAGACAGAAGCAGAAGCTGCAGATGTGAGTGGGACTGGAATCCTGAGGGCTTTTGTTTTTATCCACAGAAAGAAGCCACCTCGTGAGGCCTAAATGTTAATAAAGCATTCATACCGTTTGGAGCCTTCTGAGAGCTCTAAACAGGAACAAGATCTTTGGAGAACTGCCATCAAATTCTCTGCTGCTATTAGCTCTGCTGTCACTTACTAGGGTCACTCTGACAATGTAAAACTATGATTTTCACATCCTTTCTTACCCGTATCAATTCGTTTTCTAAAGTACATATTGGCAAGACTTACAACGCCTGTTCCAAAAGTATAGCTTTCTAATTGTGGAAAAAATAAACTTTAATCCCCTATCCATCTACCTTTTCTTTAAGGAGGCAGTCATTTGCCCTCATCTCATTATTTGTCGCAGTGGGCCATATCCTCCACAGTGTGAAATCGCTTTGTACCATGTCGGCCCACAAATTACCAGTGTCCGATACCTGTGAGGCAGACACTCGGAGCAAAGGAGGAGGCCAGGGATGATTATAGGAAGACTTCCAGTACCTGCGTCCATCAAATATGAGTCATAGACCAAAGGATTAGTACCATTCATTTAGTGCCAAACACAGTCAGCAATGAGGAGATGCTTTTGTGAAAAAAAATATTAAAATACCTTTAAAAAGAGATGCCTAATGTACAATAGTGTTATAAATATATTTGAGCTATACAACCAATATATTTTTTACCCTCATAAGCATACCTTTCCCCAACTGAGTGGAGAAAAAGTCATTGTAAAGGGTTGGCTAGAACTATATGCAAGAATTGGTCATCTTTGAATTTTAATTAATTTTTTTTCAGTACATTAAAAAATAATAGGTTCCCCAAATAGGCTATTTGTAGAGCCATATTTTAAATTTCAAAATATTCAAGAACAAAACTTACTGTAAGTCATTATTTGAAAACCTTTAATATGAGGAATGTTTTTCCCCCACAGGAGGAGCATAGAGTCCTTAGAGTTCCTGTAAAGTAAGCTAAATGACAGGATTGGAGGAGATTCTATTAGGTGAATCCCTGAAAAGGATTGTAGAGCCAGCGAACTCCCTACCACGCTTCCACATAAATTGAACAGGAAACCTCAAGTAGATAGCGATTTTCTCCCACTTACTCTTTGTTACTCATGAATTAGCTGTGTTAAAGCAGAAGTGATAAGACATTTTTAGGCAGGAAAATCTGAGACAAGGGTCCTATTTCCAAATAGATTGCACATGGCACTGAATAAATACTCAAATTCTTGTGTGACTTTCAGTAGCGAGGATTGAGCAGCTGGTCCTGCCTAGGGTTCAGCTGAAGGCTAAGGAGAGGTGTCCCTATAACAGAGGCACCTATCTGGGCAAACCTAAGCCCTGGAGGAAGAAGCAGTGGAATCTCTCATTTTAGAGGGTTGTAAAAAGAGCCTAGAGGTATTACAGTGATATGTTAACTGTGGGGACTCGAGGGTAACTGTCGATTGACTAGCTCTGTGACTTTGGGCAAGTATTTAATTTTACTGGACCTCCATTCCATCATATGTATGAAATTATTCATAATGCCCTGTTTTCAGGGCAGTTATTAAACTAAGTCGAGTGTAATTATAACACAGAATAGTATCGTACACATGGTTAGCACTATATGGGTGCTTGTTAAATAAGTAGAGTCAGCAGAGGGTAATGGCCAAGCTCCCAGTGAGTAATCATAGTGTGTTTCTCCTTCTAGGAGAAAAATCAATTATACTAGCTACAGGTGCTTCCTGGTAGCTGCTTATAGGACAGAGACCAATGCTCAGAGTAAAGGGAGATGAGGTTCCATCACCACTGACTATGGGGGGAAATAGCAGGTGAAAACATGTAACCAGATACCACTTCAACTACATGATTTTGCATAACCTTCTCACTATACCAACAG
>PVJI01008301.1:0-72015 GCA_004026765.1 Micronycteris hirsuta | reverse complement strand
ACCTCTGGACCAGCTGCATCACCCACCCACATATCCGCCCAGTCGGACATTGCCACCACCCATCCCCAAGCACTGTCAATCTCCAAAAGTGTCCCAAATCTGACTGGCAGCATAGTCTGTGTTTTGCAAATATGACTCCCATATCCAGCTATTTGGGAGCACTAATGATTACCTTAATTTTTCACACTCCGTTCAGATATCTGGTATCGGGTAAATACAGTAACCTTACATAGACATATTTCTAGTTATTAAAATCCAAGCACACTTGTGTTATCTCCTGCCCTTGAGGTGCCTGATACAAGAGAAGCGTGACTGAGTACCCTACTGATAAGGCTAAACAAATATGTCTTTTGAAATAGGCTGTAGGAACAGCTCAGGTTCAGGTGTGTGATATACATTAAAATCTAGCTAAAACTGGGTCAAAGGTAGGCCTCAATGTAGTAAAGTGTGAATTTTAGAATATTTGCTTAGTAAAAGTCATTTTATTACTCTCAAATCCAAGAGGGTTTGAAACACAGTATTGTGAGTGTAAACTGAGGCAGCAAGTATATAGTTGGCTCCTGCTTTTAGGGATAGGTAAGGATTACTTATGATGAGCATATCAGTCAAGTATGATTCAGTCCTTCTGATGTGTTTAAGACAACTTATTCAAAATAATAAAAAAGCAACTTATTCCCTTCAGTAGAGCAATGTTTTGCAATCTTATTTTTATTCTTAATTTGCTTATATTCACCTCTCCTCAAGGCAATCTCAAGCCAAAGTCTATGGAAAGCATCATAAATTTCAAACTGCTGAGCTATATCGATAAGGTTTTATGGTACATCTTTAAAAAGAAAGAATAGACTTCCGCCAAGATGGCGGCATAGGTGGGTGCACTCGCCGCCCGCACATCCAGAGTGTCTAAACAACAAACGCAATAGTGAAAAATTAAACAACCAGAATGGACAGAAATGAATTGAAGTGAAGTCCGACACCCAGGAGGTTGGAGAGGACGAACATCCAGGCCGGTAAGTGGGGCAGAACCAAGCGGAGGAGCGGAGTGAGAGGCAGTTTGCACGGAGGGACTCACGCCACGAGCGCCTAAACAAAACACGACCCCGAACAACGGGGGAATCCCGCAAGCCAGTGGCGTTTCCGGAGAGGCCAGTGGGAGCCAGCAGAGCCGAGACTGGTGGAAAAGGCAGTGGGGAACTGGGGAGCAGAGGAGTGATGGGAGCCCGCGGTGATCGGCAGTCGCCATTGCTTCCTCCCAGGCCCTGCCCCCAGAGGAAACGTCACCCAAAAAACGACCCAGGTTGCCGGCACCGGCGATCTGACAAGTGCACCAAGATAAAAAGAATGAAAATGGCCAAAATGAAAGATCGGAACAAATTATAACTAACGGATGACGACATAGTCAACCTACAGATGCTCAGTTTAAAACGCTGGTAATCAAAATGCTAACAAAACTGGAAGAAAGGTGGATGCAAATAATTGAACAAATGAAGAATACGATAAAGATAATGGAGGAAGATTTACAGGGAACCAATAGGGAAAAAAAGGAAGCTGGGGCTCAAC
Source organism: Micronycteris hirsuta (assembly GCA_004026765.1). Lineage (NCBI taxonomy): Eukaryota > Metazoa > Chordata > Mammalia > Chiroptera > Phyllostomidae > Micronycteris > Micronycteris hirsuta. The sequence continues at coordinate 70,458 of PVJI01008301.1, read as the reverse complement.
TCAATGGGGTGAACCAGAAGGAAGAAACAAGAATTCAAAAAAATGAGGAGGGACTCAGGAACCTCAGAGACATTTGTAAACAACCCAACATCCGGATCATAGGGCTGCCAGAAGGACAAGAGGAACACCAAGAAATTGAACGTATTTTTGAACAGATAATGAAGGAGAACTTCCCAGATCTGGCAAAGGAAATAGGCTTCCTGGAAATCCAAGAAGCTCAGAGAACCCCAAAGAAGTGGAACCCAAACAGGAACACACCAAGGCACATCATAATTACATTACCCAAGATTAAGAATAAGGAGAAAATCTTGCAAGCAGCAAGAGAAAAGGAAACAGTTACCTACAAAGGAATTCCCATAAGACTGTCAGCGGATTCTCAAAGGAGACCTTCCAAGCAAGAAGGGGCTGGAGAGAGATATTTCAAATCATGAAAAGCAAGGGCCTACAACCAAGAATAATCTATCCAGCAAAACTTTCATTTAGAATGGAAGGGCAGATAAAGTGCTTCTCAGATAAGGTTAAGTTCAAGGAGTACATCATCATGCAGCCTCTACTATATGAAATGTTAAAAGGTTTTGTATGAGGACTCAGGAGCGAAGGCACCGAGGCCAGATCAGCTACCGGGGAATTCAGATCAGTCACAGCCAAGACGCTTGTGAGGGAAGCAAGCAAAATACAATCAGAGAAACAAAATAGAACCAGAGACATTGAAGTTTAGAACATTCTGGCAGTAACCAGAGGGGAGGGGGAAGGGGAGAAGGAGGACAAGGGTATTCAGGAACTGCTATAAAGAACACATGGACAAAACCAAGGGGGAGGGGGGAAACAAGGGAGGGAGGTGGGTTTGCCTGGGGTGGGGTGGGGGGAGGGTAAATGCAGACAACTGTAATTGAACAACAATAAAATAATTTAAAATAAAAAAGAGAATAAAAGGCATAACTTAATATTTCTGTCTTAGTGCCTTTGCTGTGGATCAGGAACCAAACAGAAGTTTCATTTTTCATTCATGGGGAAGATCTCACCACAGCGGGCACATCATGGGACATAATCAGCTCCCGGAAGAAGAAGATACGTTCCCAGCTCCCAAAACACTTTAGGGGAAGAAATTGCTAAGAAATAGTTGACTGAGCCAAAATGTGTTGTCTCTGTCAGTGTGTCATTAATTTCATGGAAATTATTTATTTACCCAACATTTGCTAAGCGCCCCTCCACCTTCTCTGCTTTACTGCTCTCCACAGCACCTGTCACTGACTTGTTACATACTGTCCTGCATTCTTTGTATTGTCTGTCTCCCCCATTAGAATGTAAGCTCTGTGATGGAATAGACTTTTGTTTGGCGGGGGGGTGGTTCTGGTTTTTGGTTTTGCTGTATGCATTTAGAATGTGCCAGGACATTAGAGGTGTTCCCCAAAATATTTGTTGAATGAATCAAGCTCCCTCATAATGAAGGGGCACATTCCTGAGATATCTATAGTGAACTACAAAGAGCACTGAACGCGGAATTTAAAGTAGCACTTTGCTTGGCTCATAATAGATACTCAATGCCCATCTTAAGGGTAAACAGATGCATGGACTGATGGACAGATAATGGACGAATGTTATAACAGTAACTCTCCTTATCTGTAAAATGGGGATAATAACTTATTATGAAAAGCGTTGTGACATCTTAGTTACTCTAACTCTTTTTTTTTCTCATAGCTCATATAGAGGGAGCAGAAACAAGGCAGTAAGAATCCTAGCCATACAAGACAAGGGAAGAAATCATTTAATCTGCTGGGTAAATGAGAAGAGACGGGAATTTGGGTAGAAGGGTATGTTTTTATTCTGCCTTGTAGTGCTGCCAAGTCAAGACAGTGTTTGAGCAGGAAGGCAGGCGAGAGGCAGCCAAGTGGAGCAGGTGAGCGGGCCACCAGCTCCCGACGTGACAGGAGTGAAAAGCAGCCATCAGTCCCACTTCAGTAGCCACCTTGAACGCAGAGGCATCTACCTGTCAGGCAAGGTTCTGGTCATTACATCTCAAGGGTAATCCAGCCCCAGAGTTCTTGTCCTTACGCTTGTGTTTTTACTCCAAGAGATAAAGCACTCTGCTTCTCCCTCCTTGCAGAGTGCTCAGCTTTGCGGCAGGGGTGGCTGGCTCAGTCTCCAGAGCGCAGCACCTTCGGCTTTAGTGGGCAGGGTCGGGGAAGGGCACCTCTGAGCAGACCCACTGTGTACCCAGACCAGTAGGTCACTGATGCTCTTGGAGTCATTTCCACCACTAGAAACCAGAGCCGAGGGGCAGTAATTAACCCAAGTTGGAGCAAGGGACTCTGACTTCCCCTCTTTCTTGGTTGGCCACTCCCTTTGCTGGCGACTATGTCCTAGAAAAACAGGCTGGAATGGAGGAGGCATGAGACCTGAGCCCCCCAAATAACAGCTGAGTTTGGGAAGATGTCCCGGTCGAGGGGACACAGCTCCTCCTGCAGAAATCTACAATGCCCATTGGCAGTGAACTGGGACAACCTGGCCGAGGAAGGTGTTTTCTTCCTACTGTTGTTGCCTTGGGTTTGGGGATGTCAAAGTGTCCCAAAGCTACACCTAATGCTGTGGTGTGCTCAAGAGACACCCCTGCCTCAGGACCTGAGCCCCTCCTGCGTTTAATTGCTCAAGAGGCAAATTCTCTTCCAACCAATAAGAGGCCCCCGGACTCCTGGGAGCCCCAGCCGTTGTAATTTTGAGAGTGGATCTCTCCAAATCATGGCTGTGGTGAAGCCTGTGAGAGGTTAGACAGCAGACAACCTTGGAAACCAAGCCCCAGTGTCAAGAGCTGTCAGGAAAACCCACACATGCATTTCTCCCAGAGCTCTGCTCGCACAAGCTCTGCTGCGTTCAGAGGGGACGTGCCTACCTCTGTCTGGGAACAGTAACAGATGTCCCAGAACAGACAAGAACCGAGAGTAGCACTGGGTTGGCTGGTTTCCCATCTGTGATTGACGTGGAAACTACATCTCTTAATTTCCAACCAGCAAAACAACTCCCACTGGGATGTGGCCGATCTGTGGCTCAAACATAGTTCTTTTTCTCCTCCTTTCTGTGGTTGTGGTTCAAGGAACAGCCCGTGGTAATAAATGTGCCACCCAAATTTCCACACAATCGCCTCTGTCTTTAATTCTCTTTGGTGTTAAAATCTTAAATCTGGGAGCAGGGGTTGGCACTGTAGTAAGCCCACCAAGTGCGGAAGACAAGTGGAGAGAAAGAACGGATCAAGGGGAAAGATCTGGAAGCCACTCCCAAGTGAAGTATCAGTGTGATTCCATCCTAACTAAACCCATTGTTCTGGCGATAGAGCTGAGACCTAGAACAAGGGGAAGAGGCGGCCCAGAGCAGGCTCCAGGGAGCGGGCAGCGGGAGCTGGCCTGAGTTGGAATTGGGGGTGGGAGATGCAGTCCACCCGTGAGAGGAGAGGAGATCCGGGCACTCAACTCGACCACGGGAGTCCAGAGCGCCAGCTGCCAAGGGGGAAGGGTCTCAGGGTTTCTCAGCGTGCGGACAATAACAAGGACCCTCTTCCTCGTCGCCCTCCCACTGCTCACTCTCGTGCCTCTGTAGAAGGAGTATATTGAGATTATCATGTCATGGCCTTAGTCAGGCTTCCCCTAACCCCACCCTCTGCCCACCCCACCAGGACCCCATAACAAAAGCTACCATCCACCGATGTGACCCAAGGGCCTAGAACAATGCCTGGTACATAATAGGTGCTTAATAAATAGTTGCTGAATCAGTATACTTAATAAACACTTCCTGCATGTCACTCACTGTGCTAAAAACTTTACAAATATTATTTCTTTTAATTTTCCTGAGAACCCTGCAAGGGAAGTATCAGCCTCACTTTTCAGATGAAGAAATTGAGGCCAAAAGATATTGAGCAAATTATTCCAGAGCCCACCACCTGGTGTGACAGGAAGTGAAATCGGGACCCCTCCTCACATCTTCAGAGACTGAACTCTCAGCTACAACTTCAGATTGCTTTTCGGTCCTGTCATGCTTTGGGGGCAAGCACAAACACCAGAGCACGTGAGGGAAGGAGGGACAGAAAGTGAGCTGGATTTTCATGCCCTGATCCCTGGCAATGGCTTCTTGGAGCTAGATCTGGGTTCTAGAGGCCCAGACGAGACTGTCACACCTGATTCTAGTTGAGCAACCTATTTCCCTCATGTTCTGTCCACTGAGGTCATCCCCTTTCCCCTCTCGGTGTTTGGACCCATCTTTCAGGAGAATCCATTGAAAGGGGTGATCCACATGGAAGTAAAATGTTAAGCGATGTTTCCCAGTTGGAGAAGAATGCCATTGACAACACGCTAGCATTTCCTTTGCTGGTTTTTTCCACCCAGAATGGCACGCACAGCTGCCTGAAAGCCGAGTCATTAAGCCCTGCAATCTGTAGCATCTCACTGTATGAGTGAGTGTGTCCCATCAGGACAGCTTAGCTGAGAATATCCACCTGAGATTATGCTAACAGAGCTTTTAAACATAGCTTCAGCGTGTACCACGTGACACCTTTGGGTGGGAATGTTCTACAAGAAGATGTAGCTCCTCCTGGGATTATCCTACCGTGAGGCTCCAAGACCCATAAATCAAGTTCCCTTTCAGTCTCCTGAGAAACACAGCTCATGATCTGGTCTGTGGGCCTTTGTGGGCTGGATAATCCAAACGATGGTATGGATCAGGAGTGAACCGGAAATAGAGCGTTCCAAGAAGCTGCTCGGTTTATCAGTGTCATTCAATCAGCCAGCATTGCCTCAGCGCCTGTCCCGTGGGAGCCCTGGGAAAAGGTGCTCTGGAACGTGTAGCGTTCTTCTCATCCAGTCAGGGAGACAGCCCATGCTCGCATCCAGGGAGGCACACAGGCAAGAAGGGTGTCAAATAAATGTCACGGGCTGTGAGGGTCCGGGCCGCTTCAGGGACTGGATAAGCTTTCGAAGGGCTGGGTTGTCTGGGAAGGCATGATGGGAGGGAAAGGGCGGAGCAGCAGGGGGGCGTGGGGAGAGCTGGCACAGGTATGACTGTGACAACTCTCCACCGAGTGACAGACAGCCACTGGCTCAGATTTGGGAACTCAGCAGGGCAACTCCTGAGTGAATAGGTGTTTCTACCTTCATCCCCCCACACCATACATCCAAAGCAGCCACTCGGGCTGTGGAATGATGTCTTTTAAGGCAACTCTCGGCTTACCCCATGAACTGAAATTCTGTCTAGCTTTATGAACAATTTATTGTGATATTTCCAATGCTTTCCAATATTGTGATATTTCCAATTTATTGTGATATTTCCAGCGTCTTTATGATGAAAAGAAAAATCATTTTGTCCCAAGTCTTTCAGGTTCCCGACCCCCACCAGTATTGTTTCTTTTCTGAGTGTCTTGAATTCACGTTTTCTTTTCTATTCATAATCACTACCTTCTCCCTGCCATCACCACCTTGAGGGCTCACTGCACGTAGAATACTGTGACTCGTTCCACTGTCCCCAGCTGCCCTTTATAACTAACTCACTCCAAGTTTGAAAATGTGCGTACCGTTTGATCCATGGACTCCACTTCTCAAAATGCACCATAGCCTAATCTTCCTCTGCTATTTATTCTTTCATTCATTCAGAAGATGTGTACCAGGAGTCCTGCTAGATACTAGAGCTAGGCAGCAATAAACAAGCCAGAAGCTTTTTTTCCCCTAAATCCTGATTTTTTCTTTTTGGCTCTTGGATAAGATATGTCTGTAGTATCCTCAAAGAAAATATACAATCACTCTGTCATACCATAATAAAATAAAAGCCCACTGACTATGCCACAGACACAAAAATGACAGGTGTAGACAGAATGAGAAAAAGAAAATCACTCGAGGTCAGAGGTTTGCAAACAGAGCGCCATGTCTTACGGACCTCAGGGGTAAGCAGGGTGGGTGGGGTGGGAACACACAGCAGAGAAGGGAGGGGACAGTTTGTCCACAAGTCAAGTCAGGACTCTCACATCCCAGCACCCCCGCCCACCACGCAGTTCTGTAGATTTCTTGTTACCATGGGCTCCCTGGTAAGATTTATCTTCCAGAAAAGATTTGTCTGGACAGAATATTCTGTGGCTGAAAAAGTTTGCAAACCACTAGTTGTCTCAAATTTCTATATTTAGTCTGGAAATATTCCAGACTGGGAGATTTTTTTTCCAGATTCCCATTAAACCCTCTTTTGGTATTTATTTTAATTCCTTTAAGCTTTTATGTTTAATTAATGGACTTTAATGATACCCAATATGTGATGGGTTTGTAATTAATGGGCAATGATAACATGGGTGTGATAAGTAAGAAAATCTCATAGACGATGCAAATGTGCTAGAAACTAAAAGTCCTAAAACAACTTTGCTCAATATGTAAAGGGAGGGGGTCCCGGGGTAGGGGGGGACTAGTTTAGTTAGGAACATATCAAAAGCAATGGCAAAATGTTAAGCAGTTTTAACAATCTGACATGAATGCTACATGGTGTCATTGGTATTTTATTTAATATTTGCTAAGTTCTTACAATCCTAATTTATTTCTTCTAATTGTTTTTAGCAACTTGGACCAGCAACTGGTTTTACATCCCAGCTGATGACATGACTCACATACCACCATTGTGATCATTTTTTTACAGTATCTATAGGCCACTTGTATAGGAAATATTTTATTTCAATAGATTCATTTTGAATTTAAACAAATTTACTTAAAAAAAAAACTTGATATCACTCCCCATAGACAGCAGAACAGAAACATTTGCCAAAAATAAAGGGTAACGGTAACAATAAAATTACAATGATGAAAATAGTAAACACTCTTTTTCTCTCTGTATACCTTACAGTCCTCCTTGGTGCCCCACACGGAAAACACGGCCGTAGTCCAGACCGCCACGGCACTCGGCTGGGAAGTTAGAGAGTCAACACAGCTGGGCCTCGTTCCCTCCCGACCCACCCCACAGCCCACGCGCCCTCACTCCCCGCTCCCTTCTCCGTACTTGCCTTGCTCTAAGCTAGCTGAGAACGAATAGTTGACCATTATTAATCTTAGTAATCTCCTATTTTTGCACATTGATAACAGACTATTAGTTTTTCAAAACTCAAATATCAGAGTTTGATAAGTGCAGGCTGTTTGGGCTCTTTATTCATCCATGAGAAAGTGTTCCAGGCCCAAGGCCCAGTCTTCAGTGGCTGAGCAGGGGTTAAAGAACTGCAGGGATGAGACCACCTTTCCTAGTACAGAGCGATGGTGGTCCTCCCCACCCCAAGTTTGACTAAGAAGGGGGAATATCTTTTCCTGGTGCAGGCTCAATGAATGTTGCTTTGTTCTGCTTAAGCATGTGCATCAATGGCCCTCAGGTGTAAGTATTTTTCAGCTCCAAAGGAACGGGGTCAGAATCCTCCCACTGCAGAAGGGCATGTGTGGGCCAATTGGCAGCTGGGGCAGCTGTGAGCCACAACAGCCACGAGGGGCTGAGGCACACTCCTGCAGCTGATTTTGCTCTCTCTCCTCTGAGTCAAAGCATTGTTCCTTCCAGCCCTGCACTGGGTTGTGTTGTCCCCAGCAACTCAAGATGCACTGGGCAGAAGTATTTGAACCTCTATTCCTTGGGGACTGGCACCAGGGGTGGGCAGGGGGTGGTCTTTGCTCTTTGACATGGAGTTGGAGTCCTCCCTGGCACTGGGAACTGGGACTTCGTATTCTGCTCTATGTTTTGTGTCCTTCAAGCCAGGGGCGTGATGAGGAGATGGTTCACGCTGGACTCCAGAACTCACAGCAGGGGAGGACCCTTGTCATCTTCTATGTGGTTAACTGAAGTTCATTGTCATGGGCCTATTTCAACTGGCATTGCTCCTAATGGGACCAGAAATCTAGGAGTATCCAAGAAAAGGTCCGACAGAGGCACCTGATAACCTGTAGTGATGGCAGCAGGTCATGCCATGTGACCAGAGTGAGCCACCTTCTCTCAAAGGTTAGATGTGCTGACACTTCCAAAAGGGACATAATCCTCGTGTGTAGGGGGTAGGGAGGGATAGGGCTTGGGGACAGTTGAGTGGGCCATTCACAGTCCTCCAAGAGAGACTGAGCATTGCTGCTCTAAGGACACAGACACTGTAGCTGTCCCTCGTTCTCGCTGGGTGTTTAACAGGTTACTTCAGGGGGTCAGAAAAGCTCTCCCTAACTCCAGGGTCAGAGTGACGGGTGTTAGTATAACCCATCATATGCTTACTGAGCACTTACGATGGGCCAAGCACCATGCTAGGTCCCTACACGTATCCTCTCATTGAATTCTTACAAGCACCCTCCAAGGCGAATCCGATGATCCCGTTTTTATTGAGAGAAATCAAAGATCAGAGAAAACAAGGAACTTGCCACGAACGCAGACACACCTCTAGTAAACGGTGGAGTGGAGACTTGAATCCAGGTCTGTCTGGCTCCAGCCCATTTACAGTGATCGTTAAGAAACCCCAGTTCCCCTCTCGTCACCCAGGGACCATCCTGCAGTTGTCCTTTCACATAAAAAGGACATTTAAGGCAATTTGGGGGGAGCCCAGAACATCGTTTAGCAAGGTGCCCCGCTCAGATCCCCTGGGCTCCAGGACAGAGGCTGCCCTGCCTTTCCGCCACCTTCCCGGTCACCCACTGCAATGCCCTGAGCTCAGTAAGAAGCCCGTGGATGTTGCCAACTGACTGATGCACAGGCAAAGCTGAGACATCAATCAGCCAAGGAGAGAGCCAGCCATATTTTCACAAACTGGCAGAGTGTCATTCCACATAAAACGCTGCTGTTTACCCTGTTTGATTCTCTGGGCCCAAACCTCCTTTATTTGCTCTGAGAATCTGGATCACGGTTGGCTTGTATTATGATGATTTTAAAAAATAAATAAATAAACTCTGGGAGAAAAATGCCACTGATAATTAAGCCTGCATCTGTAATTCCTATAACAGGTATACCACCCCTCCCTCCTGGTGGAGGCCCGCCAGCCATGCGGACCGGGGTACAAGTGGTCATACCTGTTTATGTATTGCTTGTCCTTCCCCATATTTCACAGATGATAGGATATGGCTCTGCATCTCTTCCTGTTAATTCTATCTGAAATACTCCCCACCAACATCTTAGGGCTCTGCCATCTAATAAGTGCAGCCAATTCATTGATGGTAAATCTGGGACAAGACAGACTCACATTGATGTGGGCCACAGGGCATTTAAATTAAACAGGAACTCTCCAGCCATCTGTGTTTTAACTTTTTTATGCCTTGATAATAAGCCCTGTTTAGAATAATTTGCTGTGGAAACTGGGACTTTGTGACTGACAGAGAAAGGCCGGGTATAAACAACCCGAGCAGGCCCCTGAATTTGCGAGAATGTCAGGCGAATTTAGACTCATCATAAAAGAATTCTCAGTGACTGTATTTCAATATGACACTTTTATGGTTTTTTATTTTCTAGTCCATTGCAGCCCCAGAGCCCTGGCGTGATTTATATAGCCTGGCAGTGCATAATCTTTTGTATAAGATATACAGGCCTCCGGAGGTTTAATTTCTTTCCTCACCGCCACTGACAGCGTTTGTGCTTCCCTTCTCTTCTATTTTCATTTCTAATGAGATATTGGACTTTGCTCAGTGAGAGGTGATATTTCCACATTTGCAGCCTGACAGGCTAAATCACCAGATCTCAGTGGTGAGGATACAAACCCATTTAAACTGTGTCAAAATATTCATGGAGCCCCATTGATTTGGGCAACGGTTATTAGGAAGCTATTTGGAAAGTTCAGGTTTAATTTTTGGAGCTTTCTGCTGCAAAATCACTCAGTTACAATACAGAGAAAAGGGTATCAAAGGATAAAGAAGACTGAGGGGTGTGGGGGTACATTGGTTTGGTTGGGACTATTTTTAGTATAGAAGTGACCTTTGTTTTAAAAAAAAAAGTCTCACAATGATTCATTGGTGAATGTGTGGCATCAAGCACAGTAAAGTCTTCCTATTGCATATAAATGAATAATATGTCAAGCTATTGACAAGTTGTTTTGAAAAAGCAACAGTGAACCCAACTGACACAGGAGATTAATGCTTTGCATTGCTACACTGACTTCTACCTCTGCCTTTGATCTTAAATCCAGCTGAAACTACTGCAACAGGAGTTGAGCTTCTAAGTGGGGTGGGTTCAAGTAGCTCCGGTTCACTGAGTACTCAGAAGCATCAGAGAGAACTCCTGCGAACAGGAGAGGTGAGTGTGGCCACCCTGTTCATAGGGCTGTTGGGATAGAAATGCAACAAATGGCCAACTGAGGGAATTTGGGAACTCCCAGTGGACCTCAGGGAAACACACGCTGAAGGGACCCTCAACGGGAGGCCACCGGAACAAAGTGTTGGGATGTCCTTGGACACCGCGAAAGAGCAAAATCCTTTGATGGGACCAAGCCCATTGGACCTTTAGATGGGAAGGTTCTTTGAAATAGTTGCTTGATTTATGACCTGGGACTTTATATGAAGTTTATATTTCCTAGGGCCCCCGAGTTCACAAGGATTTCATTAAGTGGCACACACAACAGACATGTGCCACATAGGAGGAACAGCTTTGGCAATTTGTGGGCAATAAAGTGTTTTCTGTAACACGTTACAATATGTGGGCACTAATGAATGCTACATGAGAGTGGGTTCCCTTTGGAATGACATATTACAGTCACATTAATACCAGATGAGTTCGTCGTGTGCCACACTATTGCAACAAATAACATAGGAATTAGCGTGGATTAGAAAACTCACTGCTATTAGACCAGTGTGGCGAGAAGTGACCACCCATCCAGTTGGCGGCTACACACATACCAACACTGTGGAGCCTTGTGTGAGGGAAAATTTGGTGCCAAGTGGCTTGCATAGTCCTCTGAGGACATGACACTGTTATGCAAACACGCGTGAGAACTTCCCAGAACCCAAGATCCACAAAATCCCCTAGGACACTGCTGTGTGCGTTCTCTGCTAACAGGCCCACTCGAGAAAGGCCGGGCATAAACAACCGATATGGGAAATGTACTCAGACATGGTGAGAAATTCGGGGTAGAAGTGAATTAGAAATTCTTGGAAATAAAAACTGTTCAGCAGGGAACAAGGCAGTTTGAGGAGTGTTCCAGAGTGTCCCTCCCTAGGGTGCTGTAAGGACAAGCTTGGCATGCAACAGGCTTCCTTGTGATCCCATTCTCTCCCCGCCCCACCCCCATGCGTGAGGACTTGACCTCCGTGAAAGAAGCCAGGGAAATTCCCAGCCCAGGAGCTGTTAAGTTGTCTCCAGAGTCAAAGAGCCTTGTAGCAACCTCTCACTCCAGAAAAGTTTCCAACGAAGAGACCCATGAAACTACAAAATATGTATATATATTTTTTTCTTTTATAAAGCAGCTCAAATGTGCTCTTGGGGCAGACTCAAAAGCAGCACCAAAATATGATCCCAAACATTACCCATGGCCAGGATACTAGGAGACATGAGAAAGGGAAGTCCTGTCTAATTGCCAAACTTCGTTCAGTCGATGAGACAGCGGCCAGCACAGCCTCCCGACCCGGGCCTGTGGGGTGGGCAGGGCTCCCAGCTCTGCTACCAGCTGGTTTGGTGGTTTAATCTTTCTGAGCCTCAGTTTCCTTCAATGTCAAATGGATTGATTTTATGGCTTCACAAGGCTGTTTGTGGGTTTTAATGAACAATCACTTGCCGAATATGCAGCACAGTCCCTGGCACCTAGCAAGAATCTCATGTGCACTAGTATACCCAGTATCACTGGTTTAACTAGTATAACCTCATCTTCCCCTTCTCGGTCCTTCTTCCCTCTCTCTCGTCACCCAGCTGCAGTCTTCATCTTGCCCCAACACATGGGGACTGATACCGGAAGTAAGGCAGCTTTCAAAGACTGCACCATAGGCGGAGAGGGTGGCTGAGGGGTGGAGAGCCCAGCTCAGTTACCATCCCTGGTGCAGACTAGCAGAGAGATTCTTGCACACGGAACAGCCATGTCGTCCTAATTGCTGGTCCCAAATATTTTGGTCTTCCTTTGTTTTACTCTGACCATGAGTGCTTTTTGCAACAAACCATTAGCTGGCATGCTTGTATTCAATTTGTTGGGTATTTTTAAGCACTTACTGAATACAAGCTTAGTTCCAGGCAAGCAGCAGATAAAGGATTGACCCAGACAGGATCTCTTTACTCGAGAAGCACAAAATCCAGCAGATGAGATAAGACTGCTTCTGAATAAGTTTGCTCCCTACTTGAGGTTCCCAAGGAAGAGTCCACTAGTTTATATTTGTAAATGTGATTAAACCAGTGATGTGTTAGCATATGTTTAACAAGAAGCTCATAGTGTTGAAGGAAAGAACAGAGGGAAGCTGCCTATATATGTGGGTACATAGATTTATTATAAATTTTACTGATCTGAAGGATGTGTCACACATAATTTACAAATAAAAATAAGCAAAAATCTTTATCGTAATTCCACAGAAGACTTTTGCCAGTTTTTTATGAACTCTTGTATCCACACCCATCTCAGGTTGCAAGTGATGCATGACTGTAGTTCCAACATGAGTAGTGGTTGCTATTTTCATTTACATTAATGAGCGAGGCAAAAGTGAGAAATGAAGACATATGTCGGAACTGCATTCGTTCGTCAGTGACATGAGTGACTTCTTTGCTGAATCAGATAATGGTTCTCAAATACTGGAAGGACATTTCCGCAAATATTTCTGCTGGTCCCAGCACAGCGGCTATCGGCGTGACACACTTTTAAGTTTAATCTGCATTATTAACACTTTCCCCATCACTTTCTGAAGTCTAGATAGGCAACAAAACAATAAATCAAGGGCTGCTTTGCAGCATTTGTTGATTGCACTGGTGTGAATATGCCCATCGTGGTCAGTTGCAAGCTACCAAGATGGTCTCACTGAGTGCGGAATTGGGATAAGACAGGATGGCCTGCCATTGTGTCGCGTGTCATCCATGCAGAGACAATGGAAGTAAATAAGCTCAGGAGCACAGATAGTAATAACATACAGTAAAAGAATTAGGAATTAATGAGTTTAAGTGCTTATCTTTGTTTTCAATGAAATTTATTTAATTGAAGCTGTCCCATGAGTTTTCTTCCCAAATCCCAGTGGGTTCACACAGATCTGCCCCATCCTCTTCAGGGACTACCTTTCAGCAGGTGTTACCCGAGAGCAAAAACAGGGCTGGCATGCTGCTTACCCACACCAGCATCCTGCCCACACCAGCATCTTATTTCATCTGACCTTCCCTGGACACCCCGACAGTTTCTCTCAGTGTCCCAATCCTCAAGGAAGCGGATCTATTAATTTCTTTTTTTTTTAAGATTTTATTTATTTATTTTCAGAGAGAGGAGAAGGGAGGGAGAAAGAACAATGTATGGTTGCCTCTCACATGGCCCTCACCGGGGACCGGGCCCGCAACCCAGGCATGTGCCCCAACTGGGAATCGAACCAGGACCCTCTGGTTCCCAGCCCGCGCTCAATCCACTGAGCTACACCAGCAGGGCAATTTCTTGAAGGCAGCATTCTCCTTGGGCCTCAGCTTTGTTACTGAGTGGTAGCGTTCATGTATTTTTATTCTAGAGTATTTTTCTTCTTTCTTTCCCTTTCTTCCAGTCTCTGCACTTCACAGTTCTATTATATGCCTAATTCTTTTGGAAAGGAGAGAACAGCATTAATATTGTTTCTGATTTGGACCTCTCTCCTAAGTGATTATGCTCTTCTCTGAAATACTGGAGAACAGAGCTGGAAGAGGAGGAGCCTGAGGAAGCCTGGAGGGAGGAGATGGGGCCTGGGGCCAATCAGGCCAGTGGCCTTCTGCCAGCTCCCTGCTACACACGATCACCCCCACCAGACCCCCCTCATCCCACCCTGCATTTTAAATGCAGATTCCTGGGCCCCATCCCAAATCTGCATTTCTGGAGTCGCAGCTCAGGAGTTTGCTCTTCAACAAACTCCCACAATAATTCCCCCTCGTGCTCAAAATGGAGCCACTAACTTAGACCCTCTGCATGGACACCAGCCGACCTCTAGTTACTTTGTCATTTGGGAGTTTTCACATGGCAGGTGAGGATGGCTTTGACCGGTTCTCCAAGAATCAGGCACCTTCAAGAGAAGTGAGAAATGAATAGTATGGGATGGTGGAGTAATTCTATCTACAGGCCAAAATAGCAGAGAAAAGTAAGGGAAGCTGGCCTAAATGACAGGAGACGCAATAATCAATACCCTGACATAAAACAATAATGTGGCTGGCACCATAAAGCAATCCCACTGGGAACTATAGATTGCATCCTTAGCATCCTGTTGTAATGAAACCCAAGAATGCAGCACACACTGACCAGGGCAAAGCCTCTTCAATGCTGAATATTCTGCCACGTTTGCAGGCACATTCACTTTATTTGAAAGAAGAACAGTCTGTTGCCAAGCTATCAGATGGTGAAAAGAGATATATTTGATGGATAATACAAAACGGTCTGGCACAGCCTTTGTATAACACATTTCTCATGTAAATTCATCTGGTATATGGAGTCCATACCTCTGATGTGTACATACCTGCAGAGAAAGGCAAATGGGGACTAGAATAACCATGTGAGGTGAGTCAGAAGTATGGCCAGAGAGAGGGAGACCATTATTTTTAACAATGACAAAAAACTCACTTGGCAAACATCACTCACTTTTCCCCAACCTGTTCTCGTGATACAGATTGACAGCCCTTTTAATATGAAATAAATCAGGCAGGAGAAAGAGTGTCTGGAAGAACATACAGATTGAGGGCTGACTGACGGAACACGTCCGAAACGTGCTCTGTTTGCATTTGCCTTTGTAACAGCTAACTTGAAAGGATGTCAGGCGCTATGAGAAGCTGTGAGGATGTGTTTTGAACCTGGGGGACGAGTGTGCAATGTGCGTGCTTGAGCTCCTCGTGCTGATGGTGCCCCGCTGTGTGCCTGAACAAATGCAGAACATGCACACCCTGTGGATACAAGTGGCCCTTGCAATCTCCCTCCTCCATCTGGGGGTAAAAGGCATTTTGTCTAATATCTGGTCTTATATTTAGTTAGGGCCAGCCAATCGTCCCAGGCCAGTGTGCTCACAATGGCACACTATGGTCTAGTCACTTCTCACCAAGAAAACTGGCTGGTAATGAGCTATGTCACCTTTCAAGGTGTGAGGTCAGTGGACATCCCTGTCAAGTCCACGCCTGCCTTGGTCCAGCCTTCAAGCCTCTGAAGTTCCATTGGTTAGCTGTCTCCTTAGATTTCCTGGACTGTCCAGTGTTCACGGTTATCCTGCAGAGCAAATACCAGTATCCATCTGTCATGAGACAACCAAAGTCAGTTTCAACATCTCCCATGGCAGAGGGGGAAGTATTTCTGCTCTAAGGCAAGAAAATGCTTAAGAGGTATGGGATGAGTCAAGAGTTAAAACAAGAGAACAAGGCAGCAGGCAAGCACAGAAAAAGCACCCAGTGCTTGAAGCGTGTCTTCATTCTCAAGACCCACACCTTCACTCTTTAACACCTGTGCTCTCTTCTGCAGGGAGACACTGCCCAGCCTCCATACCTACCAGACACAGGCATCTCATCCAAGGTCTCAAGGTCTGGCTCCTGCTAACATGGCTCTCCGATCACTCAACAAATACTGGCTGAACATCAGTGAAGTGGCGGTCCTTGTCCTAGGTGCTAGAACTCAAGGGATAAATAATTCAGACAAAGCTGCTCTCCTCATGGAATTCGCATCACACTGGGAGACAATAAAGAAACAGCACTCGCCCAACAAGGTCAATATAGATTGTGACAAATGTCGTAAAGGAAAGACAGCTGACCCAGTACCTGACGCTGACCCAGTTAGACAAGAGGCCTGCTTTCCAGGGAGTGATCAGGGACAGCCTACCCAAGGAAGTGACATGTGGCTGACACATAAAATGTGGAAAGAACCCCATCACATCACAAGCGGAAGGAGCAGGCCAGAGAGAAGGAACATAATGTGCAAAGGCGCTGAGCCAGGAATGGTCTCCGATGGTCTCCAAATGGGACGCAACGCCTCCCTTTGCACCTACCTCATGGGGCTGCTATCTAGATCACAGGAGATGAGGCAACGGCTGCAGGATGTTTTACACTGTGCCTGGCACCAAGTCAGCACTCAAGAAATGTGAACTCTTACCCTGATTTTCAAAGACTTGGGTTCATTTTGGGGTGCGATGGGAACATTAAGTCACCTTCTTGGAGCCATTCTGGGCCAGTGTGCCTGAATCCCTATGATGTCAGGCCACCAAAGCACTGGAGTATAATTATAAAAAAATTACTTTCCCAGCAATTAATCATCGGTATAAGACTGCCAATACATATCATTGACACATCATGACACATTGCATCACAGGATGAGAATGTAGAGTAGAAAGTGGGCAATTTGGAGCTGACCTTTAAGTCAAATCAATTGAAAGTCAGTGGGAGTTTTGCCTGAATAAGGGTCAAGACCAATTATCAAAAGGCATAATAGAACAAGGGGATGCTTTTGAATATATTAAGATCTTAGAGTAATTTTTCACAGTTCAGGGTTATGTTGAGGTAACACCTCTATAATACAAGAAATACACTGTTCATAAATAAAACTGTCATTTCAAGACAGTCTGTCAGCATCTTTTTTATTTTTATTTTTTGGACAGATGCAAGAATACAGTAAGAAGTACAAAATGGTTAACATATGTATCTAAAACTGAAGTGGGGTAGTAGGAAGACAAAGACTTCTCACCAACTCTCAGCTACGCTATAACCTTGGATTATCTGTTCCTCTACAGCAGCCAGGGAGGAAGTGGATATTGGAATGATCCACAGCCTAGTTTTAGCCACCAGATTTCTCCTCCATCTTGCAAATCTACCTGTGCCTTAGAGAATCAATTGTACCATAACATTGACTTAAATTTAAATTTAGATTATAAAGCTACCACTAAAAAGACAGTTCTTTGGTATTTTGTTTCAGAGCCAGCGTTGGCTATGGATTATTTGCTGGTTTTGTTTTATCTGTGGTCTACTCCCTTAAAGTCCCCTCAAAATGTCACTAAGCAACTAGGGCAAAAGGCCACTTAAACCCACTGGTGGTCTCTCACGCGTCCCAGCTACTGCATCTTTTCCCCTCTGGTCTCCAAGCCTGCTTTGCACCTGCTGGCTCATTGCCATGGAGATTCTCAATGGCTCCAACAGAATCATTTGAATTTTGAAACATCTTGGTCAGAAGACTTTTATACAAATATTTCACATGTCTAACTTGGTAACTGTATTCCCAATATGATGAAAGGACAGAAAGCAACACTGCTCAGTAGACTGTAAACAATTTGAGAGCAGAAATCATATCTTTTATTCTGCATACCCTTCACCATGTCCCGCGCTTATGACATCTCCGATAAATAAGTGCTCTGTAATTGGTAAATTACCAAGAAGTTAAATTGCTTTGTCTAGACAGACGGGATTGATTTGGGCTATAAACTGACAAAGTTCGTTCAGATTCTATGCACAAATGGTAATAATATTTCCTGACATTGAAGCCTGGTACGTAATCTGCAACAGGTCTTTAACTGGTCAAAGGGAATTAACTGAAACTTTGCAGTAAGAGATTCTTGAAATGTGCACAAAATACAAAGTTGGGGGGAAGAGAGCGTTTGTGCAATGGGCTTCTGGCTTTAATCAGGTTCGAGAAGGGGTTTGCCAGTCCATAAAAAAGGCGTAGTAGCCCAGGTTCCTAAAAATGTGGCCTGAGGCAACAGCTCATGAGCTGAGACTTGGCGGGGTAAGGAGTGCGCAATCCCAGAGAAGCAAAAGTGAGGGAAAGGACAGTAATTCAGGGACCAAGGGAGAGCAAGAAGGTGAGATGTCAAGCTGGGCTTCACTACTGGCTGAGTGGTGCAGCTGGTCTTGAGGGAGGCCATGTGAAATACTGCCTTCCGGGCACTCTGCTGGGAGGCGGGCAAGGAAGGTCAGGAAGAATAATTCATCCACTGACTACCACACCTCAGTGGCCAAAGTTTTGTTTCGCAAGGTATTACTTTTATGCGTCCACTTGGAAGATGTCTTTGGATGAGATTTACATTTAAATCAGGGACAGCCTGCTGGCCTTCCGACTAGAACTGTACCATCAGCTCTCCTGGGTCCCTAGTCTATCTAGGGGTGGCCTAGATTTTGGACTCCACAACCTCCATAATCGGGTGAGTTAATTCATTACACACACACGCACGCACACACGCACACACACACAACCCATTGGTTGTTTCTCTGGAAAACCCTAATTAATAAACCCCTGTATTTTCAAGCTGCTTGTGCAGAAGCGCAGACTGGGTTTCTGAGTAGTCTCATGCAACAGTGCCCTGGAGTGGTTCATGGACAGGAATGACTTATCTTGGGTTATGGCCATAAAAGACAGTCACCATGGCAACCTGGGGTAAATCAATTAGCCAAGGGTGGTAGTTCAGACAAGAGGCTGTAAAATGATGCATAAGTAGTGAATGAATGTGTGGAGGGGAAGTCAACAGCAGGTTCTGATTCTAAAAAGGTAGGTTTACAAAGCCTCCTACAGTAGCCTATGGCCAAAGTGAGGAAATGTGTGCTTACATTATAGTGGAGTAAATTTTCAAATAACAAGACAACATACATGTACTCAAATAGTATCCATGGTTTAATGTCACTACCTAGATGCATGATTTTGGGACAGTTACTAAGATTCTAACTTAGTTCTTGGTTCACTGGTTTTTAAAGGGAGAGCATTGGATTACTGATGTCTAAGCTTTCTCTCAGCTCTAAAATTCTGATCTTTTCTATAATTTGGACAAAGATACAGAAATTTAAAGATTACATAGATCTCTTACATCAAAAGTCAGAATTGGAATTTGAAATATTTCAATCATAGCAAGAATGGACTAAAACCAATATGATAGAATTGAGCACAACTAAATGTCAAGTCTAAGATCTAGGTCCAAGTAATCAATTCCACAAATACAGATTAGGGGAGATTTGACCTGAGAATCATTTGTATTAAAACAACAACAGCAGTCAGGGCCGGGTCTCCATTGACCCAAAAGTCTAATGAATCAACTGCTGACTAAGCGTGTTCTTACTGGGGTTTCTTCATTGAGAGAGAGGTGGGACAAGATGGGCCAGCGGGCCTCCGATGGTCCATCTGAAGATTCCAGGTTTCGTTCATACTTATCTCTTTCCTTGACCCTTTGCCTCAGTACAATTAGATCGGGTCACGGGGCACAGTCGCCTCAAGGTCAGATGCTCCCATAGGATTTTAATGAATTGCTGAATGGCCCAAGGTCACTCAGCTTTTCCTTTTCTTCATCCTCACAGAGCAATTGTTCGGGATTGCGGCTCCCCTGCCCTGTGTATAAAGTCACCTAAACACAAAGCTCATATCCCGAAGGCAGCTTTGGAAATCTTCAAGGGTTACAGACATTAAAGGTATTCCCCAGAGTGCTCTGCCGCTCTGCTGACTGGAGCCAAATCTATCAGAAAGTTGGAAATACGATCCAGGTGGGGACGGAGTGTGATTTAATGTCATCCAAGTACAACAGGCCACGCTTCTTAAAGAAGCCGTTGTAAATTATTTGTGCCTCATTCTGCTGGAGGATGGAGGGCATGGTATATTCTCAGTACAAGAGCCCAGCTTGTATCTAATAATTGTTATATCTTCTTTGAAATTTACTGCCGATGTCTCAATTCTAACAATTTAAATAACAAGCTTAACCAAGTGGAACGAGGCCCAGTCAGGCTGGCGCTCTTGATGAAAGCAGGACCACTCTTACGTCTGAGTGCATTTTTCCTCTGACATGAGCGGTGACACCCAGAGATGAGATCTGGTTACAGCAGCAGCCTTCTCCACCCCATGACAGCTTCCGAGGCTAAGCAAAACAATTGCAAGAAAGTGCACACACAGGCTTGTTAACTTTACTCCAGAAGACTGATTAGGGACAATGCTTATGAATATGATAATCAGAGGCGGGAGCTGCAAAGGTAAGCCAAAGGAGCTGGGTAATTGGCATGTTGTTTTCTTCATTTCTAATGGACTGCTCTTTGGTCTTGATCTTGGATGCATCCGTTTGTTTAGAAACTAGATGGATCTCTTCTGTGTCCCAGCTATTAATGATAATAGCACATTTTCATTTTGTGCTATTAGACTGTGAGTGATCAGATATGATTTCCTATAGATTACTCTCATTACCCTTACAAAGCTCTTTATCCCTTGTCCTGAAAAAAATTCCCCCAGTTTCAAAAGATGTTTTATGCCCAAAGTCATTGACACATGCAGAGCAAGGCCGACTTTGAAAGATGTTTTGTCCTTGGCGGCCATAACACAAGATCGTACAGGGAAGTCACAATATGACTTGTAGGATTTCTCCCAAATTGCAAGGCCTATTAGAAGAGTGAAGAGTCTACTGAGCTAAAAGATCTTAGAAAATTCCCTTAACCTTTTTGAATCCCTGTTACTTCTTTAGTAAAGCAAAGAACCAGATTATGTTATCAAGTTTCTTCCAGCTCCAGTGTCCTATGACCTTATGCTCCTAATCCAAGGACAATTAAAGCTAACTCAAATTCACTTGTATTATTTAAACTAAATATCAAAGTCTTAATAGCCACTTTATCAAATGGTGTAGCAGTCTCTTAAGAAGTTAAACATACACCTACCTTATGATCCAACCAATGCACTTCTAGGTATTGAAATGTGAAGTCTACATAAAAGCTTGGGCACAAATGTTCATGGCATCTCTATCTGTAACAGCCCCCAAACAACCCAAATATCTATCAACAGGTAAATGGATAAACTGTACTCTACTCACACAATAGAATATTACTCAGCAATTAAAAGGACTGAATTGTTGGTACACTCAACAACATAGATAAATCTCAAAAAAAAAAATTATGCTGAACAAAAGAAGCCAGATAAAAAGAGTACATACAGTGTAATTCCATTATATAAAACTTGAGAAACCCCACTAATCTAAGGTGATAAAAAGCCAATTAGTTGTTGCCTGGAGACAGGGAAAGGAGGGCAGGAGAGAGGGAGTACCAAGACTCACAAGAAACTTTGGGGATGATGGTTCCACAGGCACATTATATGTCAAAACTTGTCGCTGTGTCCACTTTAAATAAGTGCCGTTTATTGTATGCCCATTACATCTCAATGAAGCAGTTTTTAAAAACAAAAAGTCTAAATATTATGCATATAGCTTAATTCCAATTCTAAGAATTTATCACAAACAATCAGAAATGTGTGCTAAGATTCAGAGTGTAAGGGCATTCGTTGCAGCACTATTTATATACAAGAAGAAACTGGAAACAGCCTACACGTCTAAAAGAAGAGAATTGATTAGGTAGAGTATGGCATGCCTATATGTTGGAATATAAAACAGCCATTAAAAGTCAGCTTTAGACAAAATATTTACTGTCATGAAAAATGTTTGTGATCTCTTTCTATGTGAAAAAAGGCAAGATACAAAGCAACATGTATAGAATAAATGGTGCTATATTTTTTAAAAGTCTTATGTGGAGGCTGGTAATTAATCACACACCTCTCTTCACCTCAGAGTTTGAAACCAATTGAGAAATAGACTAAAGTGTTGGGCAGATGAAAAGCAAAATACAAGCTTCATTAGGAAAATTCTAATTGGAAAAATGTAGCTAGAAACTAAGGTAAAATGGGCTTCCTCCTCTTTTCCTCTGAATCATCCTGACCCACTCAGAACTGACGGGGAAGGGCCGGCCCTCGACAACTCAGCTTTGTGTGGTACTTCTCAGCCCGGGCTATTGGCCTGCTGGACAGAACTGCCCAACATACTGCCGGGCTCCCCACCCGTTAGATCCCATAATGTCCCCCAAACACTGTGACAACAAAAAAACTTCCCCACATATTTCCAAATGCTCTCCCCACCAAGGGTCGTGGTGCTGCCCTGAACTGACAGCCAACGGAGGTGTTGAGGATGAACCAAGAAGAGGGACACGGTTAAATAAGTTCCCTAACCTCCGCCCCTCTTCCCGCCAATAATTCCTCTGCCTCTGGGTATAAGAGAGAAAGTGAGGCAGCAGATGGAAAGGCAGATGCACTGGGACAGATTTTTCCTTGGGATGGGACTTCTCATTTAATTGCTCCAGGAAGAAACGCAGGAGAAAAACAGGGATGGTTCCCCTTGAATTGTACACGTCTCTGTAAAGGCGAAGGAAGTCTGGAAGGACACACACCAGAATGGCTACCCTGCCTGGCTGGGAAGTGGGATGGAGAGAGAAGGGATTATCAGTACTTATTTTTCTTTGACTTTTTTCCCCCTAAGTTTTCTGAATATATGACTTTTGCTACTGAGAGAGATTCCCTTTTTAAAACAGGAAAAGAAGCAAACTAAAAGGAAGAATTCCTGAGCTTTCCAGAGCTGCAGTACTGGGCAGTATTTGCCTCAGATTCCTCCTCCCTGCTTCGTTATTTCTGGATCATTGTCATATTATTTGTGAAGATGCCATTTGGGGACACATTGTCCATCACCTATATTAGTGTGACCCTGAGAGAGTCCAAAGTGCTTCGTAAACAGGAATGGATGCTGTTTTGGCCTTCCCTTAGCCAAAGGAGAGAGGCATGAAATGATTTTTCTAGAACAGCCTCCACTTAGTGTCCTCCTGGAGTTGACATTCAGGCATGTCCTGAATCACTCTTCTCAAACCGACCTAGCCAAAGCCACAGACACCTCACTCTATTACAAAACTGAAGTTACAAAAAATTGTAGACATTAGATTCTCTAAAGCTTTTAACACCAAAAAAAAAATAGTGCAATATAATAGTGCTACCCATATTGACATGATTTGTTTAATTTATAAGTCTCTATCAGTAGTATTGTCCCATATAGGAAATGAAATATTTCTCATACAGGAAATTAAATGTTTCCCGTATAATAAATGAAATGTTTCCCATGTAGGAAACATTTTCCTTCAATGGTTAGGTAGCCTCATTTGACCAGAACATCGAAAGTCTAGGTGAGGCGCTCTTTGAATGTGAGGCTGGCCCCCACATTTCTTAATGTCTATCTTGCTCCAGTTTTAGCCCAGACGCAACTTCCAGTTATCACGACAGACTCAGTCCCTATGGTGAGCCTAACATTTGAAAGGGCAGCAATTCTGGGACCCTTCACTAAAAATGTAGCCAAGCAGCATGGAGAAGCTCTCCTATAAGGTTATGTACGCACACACAATCATCCACCAATTCAGAATTTTTGCAATCGTAAAAATAGAAGTTTCTTTAAATTAATGGTTTGTCCATTTGTGGTTGTAGCAAATGCCACAGACACCAGAGGAAGCTATCCAAGAGCTAAGAATAGTCTTCGTCAGTGTTGCTTTGAGGAATCCTGGCCTGCTCACCCCGCCAGGGATCTCACTGGCCCTGGGCACTGTGTGTGTTCTGTGAAAACGCCTCACCTGAATGGGAGCCCTTCTGATTGAATGGGTTCAAGCCCAGCATCAGTTGGCTGGCGTGCTACCTGGGTCTCTGCCACCTGTGTCGCTGACCACCTTCTCTCTCTGAGCCCTGTGCTTCCAAATGCCTAGCTCCAGCTCCTGACTCCAGAGAGTAAGGCAGACACTGAAAGTTAAAAAAGTTAAAAAGCACGCACTGAATCCTGTCGGGCAAGCACTGGGCCACAAAGAGCATTGCATTCAGGAACCGAGCAAGTCTCAGGGTGGCCAGTGAGAACCTTGGAGACAAAAATAGGTTGGGGATGCTTGGATCCTGAGAAATGCTGGGAACTACGTCAGGGATTCTTCAAAATTTCTCTACACTAATCCATAGTAAGAGATATATTTTATATTGTGATCCAGGGCACAGATACCTACAAGTGGACACAGATCTATGGTAACCGCCTCACTGAAACCAGCTCTCAGGACGCTGCCCACTACAGAATAGCTCTTCAATAACTATTTTTTGAATGAACAAAGCAAAACCAAACCTCAGTGAAATACTGTAATATTATCACCAGGTGCAATGCTCTTTGATATGTCCTATTCTATTCTATCTTTTCCCTTTCTTTAAAAAGGTAACACGTTGCGACCCACTAAGGTGATGTCAATACCATACGAGGGGGCCCTGACATGACAGGAGTTTACACACTGCCTGTCCCACGTTGAAGATGACTGAAATTTGTCCATTAGGAACCATGGGCTTGGGGACATTGCAGGCAACAGGCTGGCACTGGGCTGTAGCTGGGTCGGGCAGAGGAAGACTGTTGAGTGGGGCCAGGGCATCATAGAGCAGCAGGGAAGCTGTGTTCTTGGCCAAGGGCGAGGGCACTGCTCTCTGGGTGCAGACCTATGTCCTGTCTCCATGTTCCAGTCCACACACTGTCCCACTGTCCCCTCGTGTGAAACCATTCTTCAAACCCAGGAAGATTTTGCAAATGGGAGTCAGAAGTCAGACTGGCGATCGCTTTGCCTGGATATCATTCAAAGGCTTGCAAAGGGGGAGAAGTAGGGTTGTTTAAAGCTGCTGTGAAAATCACAGAGTAACTGGGCAAATGAGAAATCCACTCAGACTCACAAGGAGCACAAAAGTGAGGAATTAAACAACTTTGTAAATAAAGGGATCATTACTCTTGATGCATTAATACACACTTAAGACCTGTTGAAAACTTCCCATTTCAAAATAAATGAAGAGCATTAGGTGCTCATTTTCCAATCTAAATAATGGGCTGTTTTCACAGCCTGGTGCTGGAGGTCTGAGGTCTAGGTCAGCCAGGGCTGGTTCTGGTGGCAGCCGGTGGGTCCGTGTCAGGGACCCAGGAGGGGACAGTCCTTGCTTTTCTGCTATGATGAAGGCTGTAACTGTAGCCCCATTTTGCACGGAAGAGATGTGCTCAGTGCACACCTGAGGAAGTCGGGAGGAAAGTTCTACACCAGTGCGTTTGCCTCCTCCAAGTTTCATCATCATTCACCAAATAAGCATAATTGCTGCATGTTTAAGAGGTGCTGGGAACAGAGGCGCTGCTGGTTAATTGCCTAACGGCCGAGCGAAATGAGGTGTGCAGCACATCGGTGTGAAAAAAGCCGTAGCCACAAGTTTATTAACATTGAAAATTAAAATAAGCTCGGCCCCAGCCAGGCAGTCCTTGCTGAAATGAATCCCATTATCCTTCTAATAACTGCATGGGGCTCAATTGGAAGCCACGCAGGGGGTAGAGAGGCCTTAATACAGGTCACCTCTGAGCCAGCTTCGAGGAGCTGAAGATTCTCTGGTTCACTGAAAAAGATCGCAGAGGAAACACAAACACTCCCACCTCCCCTGCAGCTCCTCCAATTCCGTCTAAATCCATGCGCATTTGAGAAGCTGTGGAAAGGGGGGAAGCCCGGGAGAATTACTGATATTTAGGTTCTGACCGGGGTGTCATCTTTAATAGTTGCTGAATGCAATTTGCAAAGGTGTGTTGAGTGCTACCAGGTCCATTTGAAGGAAGTCAGGGGTCCTTACCTGGGGCTCGGCAGCCCACTTTGCCTTCTTTTTTGCACCTTAATCACATTATGAGATATTTTTCGATGCCCATGGCTAGGAGAGTTGCCCTTAACCTCAAGCACATCCAATCTATGCAGGAAACAGGCTGTTCCAGGTAAAGACATCAGAAAACAACCACTGTAAGCCACGGCCTACAGCCTGATGAAAATGCAGAGAAATGGGACTTCCGGCCAAGATGGAGGCATAGGTAGATACACTTTGCCTCCTCACACAAGCAAAAGCAGGACAACAACAAATTTAAAAACAAAAAATAACCAGAACTGCCAGAAAATCGAACTGTATGGAAATCCAACAACCAAGGAGTTAAAGAAGAAACGTTCATCCAGAGCGGTAGGAGGGATGGAGACAGGCAGCCAGGGGAGACAGGACATGCAGCCAGGAGGCGGCTGGAGGACCAGGCAGGTGAGGCGGTGGCTGGCAGATGGGCAGCCCTACATTTGTGTGGATAAATGGGAGGAACAACTGGGGAGTAAGACAGACTGTGCAACCCAGGGTTCCAGCACAGGGAAATAAAGCCTCAAAATCTCTGACTGAAAACACCTATGGGGGTTGAGGCAGCAGGAGAAACTCCCAGCCTCACAGGAGAGTTTGTTGGAGAGACCCACAGGGTCCTAGGACTTACACAAACACACCCACCCAGGACTCAGCACCAGAAGGGCCCAATTTGCTTGTGGGTAGTGGGGGAAGTGACTGAAAGCTGGCAGAGAGCTGAACAAACAGCATTGTTCCCTCTCAGACCCCTCCCTCACATAGAGCACCACAACACAGCAAAGAGGGTTACCTGACCCTGGTGAATATCTAAGACTCTGCCCCTTTCTATGTAACAGGCACTCTGAGACAAAAAAATATGGCCCAAATGAAAGAACAGATCAAAGCTCCAGAAAAAATACAACTAAGCCACGAAGAGATACCCAACCTATCAGATGCACAGTTCAAAACACTAGTAATCAGGATGCTCACAGAAATGGTTGTGTATGGTCACAAAAAGAGGAAAGAGTGAAGACTATGAAAAATGAAATAAAGGAAAATGTACAGGGAACCAACAGTGATGGGAAGGAAACAGGGACTCAAATCAATGGTTTGGAGCAGAAGGAAGAAATAAACATTCAATCAGAACAGAATGAAGAAACAAGAATTCAAAAAACTGAGGGGAGGATTAGGAACCTCTGGGACAACTTTAAATGTTCCAACATCTGAATCATAGGGCTGCCAGAAGGAGAAGAGGAAGGGCAAGAAATTGAAAACGTATTTGAAAAAATAATAAAGGAGAACTTCCCTAATCTGGCAAAGGAAATAGACTCCCAGGAAGTCCAGGAAGCTCAGAGAGCCCCAAAGAAGTTGGACCCAAGGAAGCACACACCAAAGCACATCACAATTACATTGCCCAAGATTAAAGAGGAATCTTAAAAGCAGTAAGAGAAAAGGAGACAGTTACCTACAAAGGAGTTCCCATAAGATTATCAGCTGATTTCTCAAAAGAAACCTTGCAGGCAACAAGGGGCTAGAAAGTATTCCAAGCCACAAAAGGCAAGGACCTACATCCAGGATTACTCTATCCAGCAAAAGCTATCATTTAGAATGGAAGGGCAGATAAAATGCTTCCCAGATAAGATCAAGTTAAAGGAGTTCATCGTCATCAAGCCCTTACTATATGAAATGTTAAAGGGATTTATTGAAGAAAAAGAAGATCAAAAATATGCACAGTAAAATGACAACAAATTCACAACTATCAACAACTGAACCTAAAAAAACAAGAACAAAAATAAACTAAGCAAGCAACTAGAATAGGAACAGATTCACAGAAATAGAGATCACATGGAGGGTTATCAGTGGGGAGGGGGAGGGAAGAGAACAGGGGAAAAGGTACAGGGAATAGAAGAATAAATAGTAGTACAAAATAGACAGGGGGAGGTTAAGACTAGTATGGGAAATGGAGAAGCCAAAGAACTTATATGTATCATCCATGGACATGAACTAAGGTGGGGTAGTAATGGGGGCAGGGGTAGGTACAAGGCAGAGGGGAATAAAGGCAAGAAAAAATGGGACAACTGTAATAGCATAATCAGTAAAACATATTTTTTAAAATTAAAAAAAATAAAAAAAATACAGAAAAAGGAAAGCTGGGGCAGTCAGAGAACTCCAGGAGGTCATGCTGCTTAGGTAAAGGAAAGGCAGAGAGACCTGCATGAACAAAAGCTTGCGGACATGTGGCACCTGGAGGAATAGGGAGGAGACCCACTCAGCAGAAGGCAGGCTTTGAGCTGGGAACTAGAAGACAGCAAGCTGGAGTGGGTAGAGAATCGCACAGGTTAGAGTTTGGATTTAATGCTGGATTGAAAGGGAATCCTTGTAGGCTGCAGAAAAAAAAGGAATCAGGATTAAAGAATTTAAACCACCTTACAATGAATTTGCTTCGCGTTAAAAAAATACAGTTGGATTTCATGAATTTCATTCACTTTATATTCACAGTCACTTACTTCAAATGGCCTTTGGTGCTTCCCAGAAATCCTACTCTACTCCCTGCCACAGTTCCCTGGGGTGTGACTGACTCCCTCAGTTTCAGAGTAACAATTTCACCCCTTTTTCTCTATCCTTCCAACTTTCAGCACCTCTGCTTGTGTCTTCCCCTCAGCTGTGACCTTGCCTCCTGCCCCTACTCCTCCACCCACTTCACCTGCCTGCCTGCCTGAGGCCTGCAGCTCTGCCCCTCCCCTTCTCTGGGTGGGGCCTCCCTGATCCTGGAGGCCACCCCTCCACCTGCACCAGGACCCCTCCTTCCCCTGCTCAAAGGCACTCCTCCACAACTTCTTCCCTTCTGCTCCCAGCAGCATACAAACCTGCATTTCCGTCATCTTCAAAAATACAGAAAGAAAAGAAGGGAGGGAAGAAGAGGAGAAGGAAGGCTGGAAGGAAGGCAGGAAGGCAGGAGGGAAGGAAGGAAGGAAGGAAGGAAGGAAGGAAGGAAGGAAGGAAGGAAGGAAGGAAGGAAGGAAGGAAGGAAGGAAGGGTTCTTGACCTCACATTTCAGCTTCTGTCCCATTTCTCTGCTCCACTTAGCAGGACAATTCCTCAAAAAAGCTGTTTACACTGGCACCCTGCACACCTCTCCTCCCATTCTCTCTTGAACCCACTCAATTCAGGCTCAACCTGCCTCTTGTTGTGGTCACCATTGGCCCCTGTGTTACTAAATGCAATGGTCAACTCTCCATTCTCATCTTATTTCAACTCTCAACAGTTTTCTTCACTTGTCTCCGAGGACTCTGCTCCTTCTCCATCTCCAGCTGACTTCTTCCCATTTTGTTTTTCATCCTCTAAAAATTATAGTGCCCCAGGGCTCAGTCCTTGGACCTCTTCTCTCTCTAAATTACCCTGAGTTGATCTCATCTAGTTTCTTGGCTGTAAACCCTATCCACATGCTAACAAGTCCCAGATTTATATCTCCAGTCTGGACCACTTCAGACTCCAGAGAGATCTCTACTTGGATGTCCACCAGCCACCTCGAATTTAATACTCCCAAAAGTGAAATCCTGGTTCCATGCCCACATGACACACTTATGCATCAAAACCTCCTTCCTCCTCCAGCAGCCTCTCAATTAAGGTCAACGCCCTCCTATCCTTTGCTCAGGATCAAAACCTTAGTCATCCTTGACCCCCTTTAAACCCCTCATTTCAGTCAATCAGCAAATCCAATCTACTCTGTCTTAAACTATATCCAGACTGTGACCACTTCTCACCACCTCCACCGCCACCCTCCTGCTGCAAACCACCATCTCTCACCAGAATGATGGCACAGTGCCCTAAGAGGTCTTCCTGCCTCCCCCTTTACCCCAGGACAGGCCAAGCTCAACACAGCGGCCAGAGTGACCCTTTTACCATAAAAGCCTAATCATGTCACTTTTCTCTGCTCAAAACCATCTAATGAGTTCCCACATCACTCAGAATAAAACCCAACATTCTCACAGTATTCTGAAAAGTCCTACACTCTCTGGCCCCAGCTACTTCTCCTCTATATTCATCCTCTCCCTGTCTCCCTCCCTCACTATGCTCAAGCATACCACACACGCTCATGCCTCAGGACCTTTGCACTTACTGCTCCTGTGGCTGAAATGGAATTCTCCCAGATAGTCAAATGACTCCCCCCTTCAGTTCATGCCCATGTCACCTTATCATTGAAGCCTCCCCCAACCACCCTATAGAAAACACACGTACACCGGTCCTCTAGTTCTCTGCTTTTGCTTGACTTTCCCCCACTCAGCTTAATACCATCTGTTAAAGCACATTCTACTTTTTATTTATTAGTTTTCTCCATTAGAATATAAGCTCATTTGGGACAAGGACAATATTGTGTTCATTCTGTGTCAGCACCTACTTTGTAGTAGGAGCTCAATTAATGCTTGAGGGAACAAGATTTATTTGAACTCCTCTTTCAAGCACCTGGCCTTAACAAGAAAAACACAAAAACTATCTCTGCTCCAGCCATCCCTTGTCAGGTGGTTCTCCATCCAAGGCCTTGATAACTCCCATGGATGCCACAAAAAGAGATCTTGAACACATGGTATTGCTGGCATCCCCTATCTTCCAATCCCACCCTTCAGCGTTCCCAAGATGAGTTTATTTCTACCTTCTGTTCCCTTGCCTAGGAAATGAGTTTTCTGATGCCCGCTGCTGCCTGGTTGACACCACCAAAACAAAAGTAATGACCGTAGCCCACTGTTTCCTCCTCCTAACCTGAGGGAGCAATAGCTGGATGTTGAGTCTCGGCTCTTCCACTTACTTCCTGTGTGATTTTGACAAAGTTTTTTAATCTCCTGAATCTCGGTTTTCTGAAAATAGAATAGGAAAAATAAGGCTAACTTCTAGAGTTATTGTGGGATCCAATGACATGAAGAATGGATAATGCTTAGTATATAGTATTTGTTTACTAAATGTTGGTTTCTTTTCTCTTCCCACCAGATGAGCTTATATCATTCCAAAATCACCATTTTCAACGCAATGCTTGACCATGACCCTCCAGTGATGCCTGGTCAGGGCTTAGCTGTGATGGAGACCACCATGGGCTGTTTCAATATGCTTAGGCCATTCTCTTCCTTCTCCTCCTCCCTTCCCCTTCTTCCCTCACACAAGCCCATAGGGGGACAGGCCGCCCTCGTCACCCCTCTTGTATTTAGGGCAATCCTTCTTTGTCCTGCAAGGGTGGTGAACTGAATTCAGAAAAAACGACAGGTCATTACAAGGATACTGCATGTCGTAAAATGAAAGAATGTCCTTGTTAGAAAGCCAAATGACTTACTTTGGGAGTAACTTTAAATATTAGGCATAGGATATTGCAAATGCAGAATGCACATGTTACATGTTGGTATAAGACTTTAAATATACATGTGGCACTCTAATAGCAACATGTGTGGATGTTGGCATTAATTCTTTAACTGGAATGCTCTCTGACATTAACTCGCCATTACTCAGCTCTCTATTGATTTGGGTTCATCTCTAAAATTCAGACTTGGAGAACACTCAGGCCAGGTCTCCTTCTATGAGAGTGGCATGGAGAGTTGGGAATTATCCAATGAATTCCAGTAATTATGTAATGAATTACAGATTGTCTACACCAGTGCTTCCTGGAATATTTAATTCAACAACATACCCGTGAACTTCACAGGTCACTTGTGTGGGAGTGGGCGGGGGAGGGGTGTCCATTGGGAGGGCCTTGTCCAGTTAGCACTGCCCTTGTACTTTTCCATCTACATCTCCTTACCCCAGTACATTCTTATAAGCACGTGTAATTTCCATGACATTGGCTTCAGTATGCCACCATCCCCTTCTGCCTCCAAAATAAAATTGTAAAGTTAAAAAAAAAAAAAAACTAAAGAAGACCCTAACTGGCTGTATGTTTACCTTGGGTAAGTCACTATCTACACTAGATAGCTTAATTAAATCCTGTGATTTCCGCTCTGAAGCCAGGACTTTGACACACAGGTCAGGAATACCTTGAAGTGTTAAGGAAGTAACAGGCTCTACCCTCAAAGCTCAACATAGCAAACAGATACAATTCTCCCAAAGATATATTTGATTGTGGTTGTTCCCAGGCTCCTGAAAACCTACTGTTTATAGCCCACAATTTGGCAGAGTTAAGTCCAGCATGAGTTATGTGCCTTTTGTCGGCCAAATAGTTCTCCTGATGTTTATTTTCAACAACAGACTTATCAAAGTGAGTGAATGCCAGAGCTGTGTAGTTTTGATGATGAATGAGTCTGGGAATGAGGGAGAAGCCTACAGAAGTATCTGAAGACATAGCATCTCTCCCACTTTCAATGGTCCTTTCTTTGAACACTGTGATAACAAATATTCATCGCAATTTCTTCCAAATTAGATGATGACAATGCTAATTAAACTCCTGAGGTCTCATTTTCCCCTCTGGGCCATGAATTATATCTAGCCACGTGACCACAGTAGTTGTCTTCAGGGTAATTACAGGGCAAGAGAAAGCTTGTTGAAGCTCTCGTTCCTCAGTGAGTTCAGGCTTCCTTCTGGCGCGAATCGGTAGGTCCAGGAACATTTCTCTCCTCAGCATAGTCACATACACACTCGCCGCAGAAGTCCATTGGAGTTGAAGTAGTGGGTCGTGCACCTACTCCAGAGGGTCTTCATCAGTCAGTCAGGAAACCTGCTGGTCTCCCTCAGAAATGTTACAGTGGTCTTCAAGTCCAGCTCAGGCCCTCAACCAAGGACCATTAAATATTCGTGCAGCACTCATGCTGTTGGCTACTGGGGCATGTTGAGGGGGAATGATGGGGGAAGTACTCATTTGAGAAATGTTAATTGAGTATCTGCTATAGCCAGCCCTGAGTTAGAACCTGGGATACATCAGTTAATAAGGTAGACATTGTTGCTATCTTCACAGATATTGCTCTGTGATTAAAAGAGCCCCCTGGGGTAAGAAGGTCAGCACTTGAATCCACGATCTCCCACTTTACCTTTTTGAAGCTCAGTTAACCCTAAGCAGAATGAAGATGATAGCTCTATCTACCTCCCTGCCTATCTACTCATAGGATTAGATACATACGTTGACGTGCTCTGTAAACTACACAGCACTAGGGAAAGATAAGGTCTGACTACTACAGAAATGTACAAAGCTTTCTCTCATATTCAAAAGAATTAAAAGCAAGGACTTGCACAGGTATTTGTACACCCATCTCTCTAGCAGCGTTATTTACAGGAGTCAAAAGACTGAAACAACGCAAGTATCCATCAGTAGATGAATAGTTTAACAAGATGTGGTCTATGCATGAGACATTATTCAGCCTTAAGGAAGGGAGTTCCGATACAAGCTACAACGTGGACGAATCTTGAAGACATCATGGTACACGAAACACATCAGACACAAAAAGACGAATGTTGTGTGATTCCACTTCTGTGCAGTCAAATTCACAGGGACAGAAAGTAGAATAGTGGTTACCAGATGCCACAGGGAGGTGGGATGGGCGTGTTGTTTAATGGCACCAAGTTCCAGTTTGGGATGATGAAAAAGCTGTGGGGATGGATAGTGGCGATGGTTGCACGACAATGTAAATGGACTTAATGCCACTGAACTGTGCACTTAGAAATAGTTAAAATGTTTTTTTAAAAATGCTTCCAGGAATGCAGCTGTGCCCAGGTAGGTGCCCAGGTGAAGTTCCAGCAGCTTCTCCTGCAGGCGGCTTCTTAGCGTGCATGCATCAGCTTAGTGAATGCCCGCTGCCTGGGTTCCAGTCTTCAGCTTGAAGGCTCAAGGCCCTGCCTTTGTCAGCACAGAGAGAACTGGCTCAACTCCCCATGGACACACATCAGGAGCACAACATCTATGTGTAAGTTCAAAATACATCATTAACGTTTGTAGCAAGACGTCACTGTCGGGGATATTCTACGTCATTGTCATCACTGTGTCTGCTTTCCGTTGGCCAAAGTTCATGGGAAGCAACTTCTGAAGGTTATTTGGTGGACATTGAATCAAGACAGGGAAGACTAAAGCTTTAAGTGGCACCATGATAGCATAGGATGCTCTTACCGAAGGGACCTGACTCCTTGAAGTCTGTTGATGACACACACACCTAATGTCTATGGCTTCCATCACCGCACTAGAGATACCCTTTCCAAAAGGATCAGAAATTACCTGTCGATTGACTTCAGTTCTACCTCTTTTTACCCTGCTCCTATGACTGAGCAATCCTCCCCCTTTCTGATCAAATCTTTCTTTGTCTAATAAAATATTCAAACAGGTTGTATTTGAGTTGTGTGGGCATGGGGACTATTTCAGCCCCTTCAGACGACTTCTGGTACCTCCACGCTGATGCATTTTGTGTCGAAGGTTTAAATCTCAAAGAAGAATAGCAGCCCCTCCCTACCTACAGAGTTTTTAGGGACACCTCCTGGAGCCCCCAAGTGCTTACAACAACTACTATTACCCATCTTTTCCGGTTATCTCGGCATATGGGTGACTAGGGAGAAGCTAAAAGATCTCTCGTCTGTACAGTTGAGCTGGGAATGCAAACCAGAGACGTCTCTAACAGTGACTGATGGAAAAAACGATGAGCTTGCTGGAGAGGCAGAGCCTTCGCTCTCTCCTTTTTCCTTTGGCTCTGTGTGCCACTAATCGCCTGATGTCCATGACAAATCGCAGCTCAAAATGGACTTTAAATATTTCTCTTCCTGGCAGGCTCTGTGGAAAGAGACAAAGGATTGCTGGCACTGAGGACATCTCCAGTCAAAGCCACCTGGCAGAGGTCAGGGACAAGGGCCCTGGGTGAATCTGACCTTAAGCAGACCAGATGTGTAGATAAACAAAAGGAACCATGGTTTCGAGCCTAGTCAGCTTCTTAATCCTTTATAAGCACACTCATTAATCACTGCAAATTCTTACCCCAAAGTGGAATTCTCCGGAAGAAATCAATTTATGGAGGCAGATGCTTCTTCTCTTACATGTATTCTGTTAAGCAAAGTAAATTGCACAAATGGTAAGACTGATAGTAATATTCAGTTCATAATAACCCAAATCAATTCTAAGTGTGAGACCTGGAAAGTCAGTTGGGGAGCAGTGTATGGCAAAGGCACAGTTCTTGGGAGACATAACACAGTCATGCTATGTGCTGCCTCTAACCTAGAGAACATGGACTTGGGAGTCAGACCGACCTATGGTCAAATCCTAGCCCTTCTATCATGTCATTCTAGGTAACAGTTAGACCATTCCTTAAGCCACACATGGGATTGTGAGATTTAAGAGGCCAAGTTCAGGATGCCCCAGCCCTTCAGCCATCAGAGAATGAGGACTTTGGAGATACAGGAGGGGCCCGAGCTCCAGCAGGGCAGGCTGCCCGGACACAGGCCAAAAAGAGGTGGACGGAAATAGGAGGGGTCTACTTGCTCCTCTTATCCTTCCTCGACATCCCTTATAAGTTTATAGAGCCCCCAAGACCAAATCACCTCCTTTTTAAGCTGTCCTCGCATTTGGAACTCCAATAAAGACAGCGATAAAATGAGGTATGCTCAGATTGCCACGGCAGGTGTTCTGAGGTGCAGTGAGTTGTGTGAATCCCATCTTAGCATTGTGGATTCTCTCCATCTGTGCTTGCCATTCAGTTGAGATGGTATTTTCTGATGTACAGCTTTCCTGAAGAAAAATCAGTGTTTTTATTCACAGGGTTAGAACCCAAAATAGCCTCTTTTCACCCCAACCCATATCATTGCCACACTGCAAATACATTTTGCGCATCAACCTTCAAGGTTGTTGTGCTTCCCTCCTGCTTTCCCCTTTCATTATACAAGATTTCCAGTTATTCCCTATTTTGTTCTCATTAGAACACTGCTTGTCACATGTTTTCACCGGAGACATTCATCACCAAGGTCAAAGGGTGAATATTGTGATCTATTACGCTTAGAGGAATCTAATGAAAAGCCACATAATTATCCAATTTAAAGAGGAGCATGTAAAAAAAAGGGGGGGAGCACTTGCTATAATTTAAATTGTTTTGTTTCCCTGAAGCAAAATTCAGCACCTGATTGACAAGACCTAATGATAATTCTTATTGATATGGTGATGTTAATTGTGGAGAGATATTTAATAAGTCCCATATTCCGGAGGTAAATGCGTGCTCTTAACCTGCACCTGAACCTGATTTTTGATGCAGCGTGGGGATGAGGTACAGATACAGATAAGTGAGCACAAGTGGATTTTCAGTCTTGTGTGGCAGAATGGAAATTGGAATCTTCAGAATCTATTAGGAGAACAATTCCACAGTTGCTCACACTTTTATAAATTATACTGTATATTATAGAAAGACACAAAGTCAGGGGAGGTTCAAGAGAGGATATTGTCATGACTTTGCCGAGGAGTTTTTTAGGCTGGTATTTGGCGGTGGCTTTGTGTTACCGTTTTTTAACCAAAGACACACACGAAGAATGTGATCCGTATTCATTTTCAAACAAAATGGACTAATGCAATCCATTTCCGGTATCACCTGTCTCCCACCTCCAGGTAAGGCTGACATTCCAGCAAAGAAGGCTAACTTTAAAACCTAGGTAGATTCTTGGAAGAAAAATTCTTACACCATGAAGTAAACCTTTTTAGAGGTTCATGGGCCTAAATTACAAAAGAAAGTAACTCACGGGGGCTGAAATACAACTAAATTGTGCCCATCCTGAGATCACTGGGCTTCTGGGCTGTGGGCGAAGCTGGGGTCAGCAATGATCCCTTTTCTTCCTTTTTTATTGAATTTATTGGGGTGACATTGGTTAACAAAATTACAGGTTTCAGAAGTACACTCTATAATACATCATCTGTATGTTGTACTGTGTGCTCACCACCCCGAGTCAAGTCTCCTTCCATCACCATTTCTCCCCTTTCCCCTCTTCGACCATCTTGAGTCCCTTCCCTCCGGTAAGCACCATACTGTCGTCTGTGTCTATGAGGGTTTTGTTTATTTGTTTGTTTTAGCTTAAACTCTTCACCTTTTTCATCCAGCCCCGAAACACCCCTCCCCTCTGACAGCGGTCAGTCTGTTCTCTATCTATGAGTCTGTTTCTATTTTGTTGAGAGACTGTTTCCAAATCATTACCAGGGCAAGAGATGATGAGTCACCAGATCTGGTGGTGCGTGATTGCACCATCAGCTGCAGCCTTCCCCAACTGGGAAGCTGTGCGTTTTTTGTGTTTTATGTCCTAAGAGTGTTTTTAATATGGGATCATTAACACTCCACCTGCTATTGTGAGACAATCCCGTCCCTGGGAACTAATACTCATGTAGACATCTTTGGGCCAATAGTAACAAGTTAAAAAAAAAAGTTACTCTAACAATAAACAGATTTCAAAAAATAATCAAAGTGGCTTAAATTGGAGGGAAGGCCAGCTCAAATTACTTTTTTTAAAACTCCAACTTCACTTAGTTTTCTATTTTTTCTTAGAAAAAAGAGCATTATATGGTTAGTATCTTCATGTGATATCTTGATCAATATAATCACTTATGCCAAACTAAATTTCACTTCGAAATAACCAAGCCAAAGACAGTTACCTATAACTTGATTCACAAATGGACCGCTGTCACCAGAAACTATGAGTTATTAATCTACAAATTAGAACAGGAGAGCCAAAATGTAATGATTAAAAGGGTGTCCCAGAAAACAAGAGTAGTTTTTAATGAACAAAATATTTTAAAGGTTCAAAGCATTCCAACATAAGATTCTTCTAAGCATGCCCTCTGGGCTCTGGCACATACTGGATGATCAGTAAATGAGCAAAGACCAAGAAATCCTTTCTTTCTTTTTGCTTCATTGCTTTTGCTTTGCTTTTAATGCACGCACCTTCAAATATTCCGGATTTAAATCATATTGACATTGATCCACATACTCACCTTAACTGAAAAAAAATTAAGTTAATTGGAGAAGACCAAATTGATCACAGGTTATGATAGCAATAGCAGTTCAAACTACTGCTATGATTTTCAACTTCTTAGGCCAAAGCATTACATCATGCACAGGAGATTATAATTTCTCTGAACATTTCTGGTATCTCACTACCCGAAAGGCAATATGCTCGCAAATTGAAGAGTTCAGAGAAAAGCAATAAAGATAATTAAGGAGGCCCTCATATTGACTGATGGAAAGAGCTGGAAAGAAGTAAATGTGGGCTCTGTGGCCCTAAGATGACCCGGTGGTTCTAGGAATAATATGCAGATATCTGGAGAGACGAGATTCCCGTCTTCAGTAGGCATTAGTCCACACAGACTCACAATGAAATAATAAACAGAAAGGACCTGGCACTGGCCCAGGTCAAAAGCCTAGGCTACGCCAGTGCTGGGCAGCTGCCAACACTCACCCTGTGCTTCTGCACCAAGAAGTGTGGAATCAGGGTAGGCCCGGACCTAAGAGAGGCTGGGATAGTGCCGAGGTGCCCCTATTTCTACTCTGATGCCCGTCTGACCGTATACTTATCCTATGCAAGACACCTGGGACTTTGAAATGGCCTGTACCTCAAAAGGGAAAAAATAAGGGCTAGTTAACATCATGTTTAGGAGTCTGGGTTCAAATCACAGCTCCAATGCCTTCCTGCTGAGGGACCTTGGGAAAGTTACTCAACCTCCTCGAGTGGCTCTTTCCTCCCTTGTAAAATGTAGGTAATGCTAGTGCCCTTCTCCTAGGGCTGTTGAATGAAATTGTTCACATAAAGCACTTCTCAGAGTGCCTGGCCTATCGTAAGCACTGAACACACCATAGCTATTGTTTCTTGTTTATTTTAATTAGCAGCAAATGCAGGGAAAACCCTAAGGGTCAGCAAAGACCCACCCTTCTAAAAGGGCTATGGGCCCTAAAACATTCACCTGTTTGGGCCTGGCCTAAGGGGCTAAGCCAGAGTCTGAGCAGATTTCACAAAACATCTATTATTGCTGTCTTCTCCCCAGCATGCCAGTTTCCTTTATACCTATTATAGGTCTGGGGACCAAATGTCCCAATTTGCCCAGAACAGTCCTGGATTATGCCTGTTGACTCAGGGTCATTATTAATAGCACATCCTTTTGCTCATAAGAGTCACCATTATGATGATGAATGATATGATCATCCTAGTTACAGGTCTCTTGACATCTTTTTCTCCAAACCTGTTCCATCCTGTACCACTTCTTCATAATGAGTTTCCTAGTATATTGAAGTTACTATGAAAAAGCATTTTTCATCAGTCTCTACCTTATGTGAGCCATTGTTGAGGGTTCCCTCAGTTTATTTCAAAATCTGATGAATGGATTCATGTCTACCCTAACCAGATAATGCCCACGTTTTAATGTGCTCAAGCCAAAGGACCTAGCCAGTAAGTCTGTCTTATACCAATAAGATTCTCTATCCCCATTTTTAATTTATTTTCTCTGGAAATTTTCCAGTGCCACTGAATCTTTTGTAAAACTTTACTGTGGATATTTTTTTTAAGACAATAAAATATTCTCTCTTTTTCTTCCAGTATTTGGAGTCAGGAAGCCTAGGTTTCAGTGCCAGCTCCACCTTTACAACCTGCAAGAACTCACAGAGGTCACTTAATCTCCCTGAGCCTCAGTTTTCTCATCTCTACAATGGTAATAATATGCAGATAGTCATGTCACCTGCAAATAATAATAGCTTTAGTTTTTCTTTTCCAATCTGCACATCTTTTATTTTCTTGCCTTAGTACACTGGCTAAGACCTCAAGTACAATGTTGAATAGAAGTGGTAAGAGTGGACATCTTTGCTTTACTTTCATTCTTATGAAAAAAGGACTTAATGTTTCACCACTAAATATGCTGTTACCTGTAGATTTTTCATGAATGTCCTCTGTTGGGTTGAAGAGGTCCCCTTCTAGTTCTGTTTACTGAGAGTGTTGAATTTTGTCAAATGTATTTTCTCTATTCATTGACATGATCACACGATTTCCTCCCATAGTCTGTAATTTATCAAATTACAATGATTAATTTTTAAGTGTGTACAGAATCTTACTTTCTTGGGATAAATCCCACTTATGGCTGGACTCCATTTGCTGATATTTTGTTAATGACTTTTATATCTATGTTATTAGTGTAATGTCATAAGAAAAGTATTTTTATTCCCTTCCTATACTTGAGAATCAAATGAGATTTCTCATTTTAATTTGTTTTGTAGCCTGTAAAGTGCTGTGCACAAATAGGCTCTAAAACCACTGTACCTGCTAATGATGATGTCAACACAGTGCAAAGGTTGCCTTGCCACAGCCACAGCCCACAGGCTGGTCAGGAACCAGTCTCAGTGATCCATTCCCACTTGCTCACAAATTTGGTCATAACCAATAGCTCAACCCTCAGCCTATGAGTTTGGCAAAGATGCCTCCTGGATTTTCCAAGGAGAACCCAATCTTAAATATCCTCTCCTACTATCAAATCTCATCACACCACATGTCCTGAGTTTAAGAATAATTCTCCCTGAATGCACTGACTTACTCTTGCCTAGAAAGAAACTCACCTGCCACTTTCTTGACTACTCAAGTAGATCCAAAACATTTCCCTACAATGTCCAAACTCCAGAAATGATAGGGCTTATGATATGCACGAAGTTTTAACATATCTATAAAGATTCCAGCCTCTACTTCAGAAGTTTAACATGAAGTAAGGTTCCTCAGTTTTGACAAAGGTTATTAAAATTATCCTAATTTGTCTATTTCTTGCATAATCCTGCATGTTCTTTCATTCAGTCATTTATTCAGCAAGTATCTACTGAGTATCTGCTATGTGCTAGGTGCTAGGCATTGTTCCAAAAGTAGGAGCTACAGCAGGGGACAAGGTGGACAAGATGTTCAGGTGCTAATTTGAGCTCTGGAGGAATGAGCTTAAAACAAGCCTAAATCCTGCTATCTTCTTAAGTGCTGTTTCTGGGAGGAGGTAAGAGATTAACTGAATGACTATTAAATACCTTTCTTTAAAAATAGTAGAGCTTAAAAATATACCACAACCTAAGTAGAATAGTTCATTGAAAAGCAGAAATCATTTCCCCCCCCAAAATTAAAGCTATAACTGACAATTCCTTAGCAAAATCATGACTCTCAACTAATATACTTCTTCAAAATGCAACCAAACAGACAAAACCAACTGCCATCACAGAACAAGAGCTCAGAAAAACTTGTGATATTAAAGGTTCAGGTGTACAATGTTCCAGACTTGAGCTGTGGAAGGTAGTGTAGCACTATTAAATGGGCAGAGTCCCCAGCTATGATGGGGGCCACGGGCTGCCAGCAGCTGTGAGATGGCATTTCTGTCTCACACAAGAACTTTTATAACAGAGCGACCTAGAATCGTCACATTAATTCCAGGCTGCATGGTTCGTGACATTCTTTCAAGTTTGGTTTCCTTTGGATGGCAGAGCCAAATTTGTCAGTGGTGCAATGAGACACTTCAAGCCACAAGGTGGCTTTCAGATGGGAAAAGACTTGGATACCCAACCAGCAAAGGACAGTTCATGGAGTGTGTTTTCCCAGTACCTGGAAGGTGCCCGGTAAGGGATTCCTACTGATGACAGCCTCATTTGCCCCTGGGATATGATGTCAGAGGGTAAAATGACAAGCCCCTGATGATTCACTCATTCATTTATGAAACTATTTATTCAGCAGGGTATTGGTCAGGCTGAAAGTTAAGCCAAATCACAAAAAGCCAACCAAATAGAGTAGCTTAAAGAAGCACGGGTTTGTTCCACACTCATGTAACATTACAAGGTGAATGGTCTAGGGTCGGGGGAGCTCTGCCATATGTGGTCATTCAAGCCCAAGCCTTTCCATCCAATTGCTCTGCTACCCTACAGAGCATTGCTCTTACCTACACAGTCACGCTAATCATGGGCACCCCCACTCTCCTGCCCTCAGGAAGTTGAATACCAGTCCAGGGCTAGGGCTTGGCTTCTGAGCAAATGAGGCAGAAGTTACACACATCACTTTCTTTCTAATTCTGCAGGTAAAGACTTGGGCACTAGCCACCCAGCCACAAGTCGAGCTAGTAATGCTGTCTCGCTGGGCACCTGGCGATGTGCACCTTAAATCCTATTAGTATAGGAAAGAGAACATGCTTTGGTGGACAACTGGCAGTTTTTGCTAACAACACAAAGTTTGAGCCTGGCATCCTGGACAGCAATGAGTCCTGTAGTGCTTTCTCCCAGGGAGTTTACAGTCTGGTGGGGAAGAAAATAGATAAGTAAAGAAGTAATCACCAAACATAACGGTCCAGGAAGAAAATGAAAGTCATGCTGTGATAAAGACAAGAAAAGAGAGTACTAGACAGAGAAGTTAATGCACGAAGTCGCCAGAGGGACAGAGGGGTGGGTGTGCCTTGAGGCTAGTCTGGAGAGCAGAGCTGGAGCAGAGTGAGAGAGTAGGAGAGGCCGAGGTAGGGATGCGGAAGGAGCAGGGCAAGACCCAAAGGCCATGGCGAGGCAGTCACGGTGAAGTGCATTGAGGAGGTATGTTACCTAATGTGATTTACTTACATTTTTTAAGATCCCTGTGGCTGCTGTGGGGAGAACATAGACATCTGTGTAACCTACCTATTACAATGAAGAGGGAATTCTAAGGCCAAGAGAGTATTTAAATCTTATCTCTAAAGAAAAAATTTAAGTATAAGTCGGTGGTTACAGAGTAGTCATGGGGATGTAAAGTACAGCATAGGAAATAGAGTAGCCAAAGAACTCATATGCACAACCCATGGACATGGACAACTTTGTGGGGATTGCCTGAGGGAGTGGGGGCGGGGGTGGCTAGGTAAAGGGGGCAAAGGGAGAAAAATTGGAACAACTGTAATAGCAAAATCAATAAAATATAATTTTAAAGATACAGATTTTTAAAAAGAAGAAGAA
The DNA here is from genome assembly GCA_004026765.1 of Micronycteris hirsuta. Classification (NCBI taxonomy): domain Eukaryota; kingdom Metazoa; phylum Chordata; class Mammalia; order Chiroptera; family Phyllostomidae; genus Micronycteris; species Micronycteris hirsuta. The sequence goes on along the minus strand of PVJI01008301.1, from coordinate 28,050 downwards.
TTTTAAGGTAAGAAATGAATCCCCTGTTGCTGAGGCATCTTTGGGTTTTCTCAGAACCTTCTGAGACCAGCCACCAGGACAGCGGCCTAGAGCCATGGTCAAAAATCCAGAGCCTTCAAACCAGCTATGCTGGAAGGAAGATGATCAGGAAGCACACAGGCAGCTGGGCATAGTGATGGGATTTGGACTGAGTCACTTATCTCCAGTGGAGGGCTCCTCATGCTTTGGACGGCAGACTTGAACATACAGGTAGCTGGGGAGCAAGAGCTGATTTCCCCCGAAGACACAGAAGGATATGAAAAGTAGAAATACCTTCTCTGGTTCTGTTCATCTTAACATGGAAAATAATAAAGGTTTATCTGTAGCAGAAGTGGTAGGCAAATATTTGTAGTTTGTCCACATCTTTTCAAAATGCAGTCTTGGATTTGCAATTACCTGCAGACATTAATAATACCCCAAAGTTGTATCATTTCACTAATTTACAAAGTCTTTTTCCATATTGCTTTTGCAGATACTTAGTTGAATTGATTTTTCTATAAATGACTCTTAATAAGTAAATGAGATCAATTGACTAAAAATTGAAATGTGTAATGGGCCTGCGTTACCCAGTCATGCATCCTATGCATGAAAGTCTTTAAAAATAGTCAGTAGGCAAGGATGATTCAAGGAGCTTTGATTTCTTGAGCTCTTGGTTTACAAGCTGGTGACAACCTTGGATGAAATTCTGTGTATTTGTAAGTATAATTCTGAAACTTTGGAGAAAAAAGGTTATTTCAAATCTTCCTTATGAGAATATCCATGCATGTTGTGTCTGTGTTAACTCAAATTCTAAATTAGTTGCAGTGTGAACTAATCATTCAAAGCACTAAAGCTTGGCCTAGGGATGAAATTAAAGAAGAAATATTTATGCGAAATCATTGGAGAATTACCCTCAAAGTAAGATCACTAAATCCATAAATATTTTCCTAAGGGAAAAAGTGAAAGTATCCTCTGTTTCTGATTCTGAACAGAAAAAAAAATTAGCCTGTGGACCATAGGAAACAATCTTGTGTCAGGCACTGAGCTGTTTTTCCTACCTCTCATTTTCATTGTAATTAATATTTCCTAATACATTTGACAAAGAAATGTAAAATAGAAATCTGTATTAGAGGGCTCCAATTTATCAATCATAAGAGCTCAAGTGACTGTTCTGGTTCAGGGCTAATATCGGGGTATCCATGCCCCCAATACACGATCCCAGCAGGTATTTCTAGAGCATTAAGGATGCCCCAGAATAAGAAGCATGAGAGCAGCAATGCAAAAGAGAGAGAGCATGAAAGAAAAACAGGAGGCAAGGAAGTAGAAGGTGCCACTTTCCATTCTTGACTTACCGCTCTTTTCAGAAAACACCTGCCCATCTCTTTCCCAAAGAACACTCCTTCCTCCCTCTCAGGCATCCATTCATTCATCAGCAACCTTTTACTGAGCATCTACCCTGAGCTGGACCCTGAGACTACAGCGCTGAGTGATACATGGCCCCTATCCTCAAGGAACCACAGAATGCTAAGAAATGAGCAGAGAAAGGAACACTCTAGAAAGAGGAAAATGCTGAGTGCTAAAAGCCTAGATTCATTCTGGCCTCCGCCATTGGGTTGGCTTTGCAAAGAGTGAGTTTTCACCAGCCTCTGACGATGGATACACTTTCCCCAAGCAACAGGGAGATACAAAGCATGGGGCTGCTAGGGAGAGTTGCAGGAGATGAGGCTACCAGGAAGGCGAGGAGCCCATTGTGAACGAAGGACCTGAGCACCAGGCTGAGGAGTTTAGGCTGGATTCTGCAGAGAGGACCCATGGCAGCTTTTAAACCCAGGGAGGGATGTCTGGGTTTAGGAAAGGCCAACAGCACAACCTGAAGCATGCTGTCTCACATTCGACCTTGAGACATACCGCACGCAGATTCTTCTCCAGGGCAGCTCTCACCAATATCAGAGCCCATGTTCTAAATCCATGACTTCATACTGGGACTGCGTAGCTTTTCTCTGTATCTCCACGAGGCCTGGAAGCTCAGCCAAGAAGATGCGAAGCCTGGGCTGACTTCCCCAGTGGAAGCTGGACCCCTCTGTTGCAGGCAGTGGGAAAAAAAAAGAGCCGGGTTGCCCAGTGTCTTCCGCATCTCACCACTTGGTGAGAGGACCTACACAACAATTCCTTGCTGTTGACCTATTTTCACCTATTTCCCTTTTATTTCTTACTGCATCATCTATCTGTGACCCACCATAAAAAAGAACTCCAAGCTGTGTCCCTTTTCAGCCTCAGCTCCCACCATAAAACTGCTGCAGACAGTTGCTTGAAGTGGCCCAAAGACAGTCTTTCTGACTCCTTCGTGCCTTTTCACTGACTGTTTCCTCCATCTGGAATGTTCCCTGTGTACCTGGCAGCCTCCTACTTCCCTTTCCAGATGCCACCGTCATAGAGGCTTACCTTTGCTGAGGTCTCTAGTTGAAGTCCACGCCCGCCTTCTCTCATCCCCCTTATACTGTACGTTCTAGTCTGTTCACTGAGCCCATTGCTGCGATTGATATCCCTCACCGCTGCCCCCCTCCCTTGCTGTGAGCCCTCAACACACTGGAAGGGTGGAGAATGTGTTACTTTTATTGGTTGTCTCCCCAGCTCTCAAACATCTTGGCACATAGATGTTGAGTCAATGTGGACTTTTCATAGTGACTTCCAAGATAACCCTTCACATTCTTACAGCATTTTATAGAGCTCACACTAGAAAAGCCCTCTGAACAGCTTTCATCTTCTACATGCAAAACTCTGCATTTATCAGCCCCAATTAGAGGTGAGAAAACAGAGGTTCTAAGACTTACGGTGGTTTGTCCAAAGTCCCATAGCCAAAGAGTGGCAGAGCTAAGTCTTGCTCCCGGGCGGTCTGGTCTGCGCAGAGCTCTCTGGGCTTCCCGACAGGAAGCAGCGCTGAGTTGCAAGTCTCAGGTTCAAAGATTTACTTTAGACACAGTCTCCATCCAGCGCCCAGGGCCTCATCTGCTCCTCTCTTCACCCAGACCCATCGGTTCCAGCCTGAGCGCCCCTTGGTGGGCCACCCTGAGGGAAGGGGCTCCAAGGAGCCAGATAGACGGGGTGCTGTGAGAGGTTACTTGGGATGGCCTGTGGCAGGCTGACTCAAGTTCAAATGATGGTCAAGTCAGCCAGCTGAGGCTGCCGCCAGGACTGCAGTGCCCGGGGGGAGAACGAGAGCTTAAATTCTGTCTCTTGTAAACCCACCCCTCACATGGCTTTGCATACAAAATCTTACATTAGAGTCCATGTCCTAGCAAAATGACCATAAAACCAGAAATAGGAGAGCTCAGATTAATGAGATCTTTAGGTGTTTATGAATTGTCTTAATTTTAATTTACTCGATTGATTTTTTTTTTGAACAGGAAATATATTTGCAGGTTTGAAATTCCACAGGCACACGGAGGTAGACAGTATACACTGTCCTGCCAGCCCCTGTCCCCTCCTCACCAACTTCCCCTCTCCAGAGGCATTTCATGAACATCCAGGAAAACACACACACACACACACACACGCATATTCTTTTCTCCCATTTTCACACGATGGGCAGCCCATTTATACACTGTTCTATTGTACATCTTGATTAGTTTTACATTTGACAATGTATCTTGCAATTCCTCATGCCTCAGCACACAAGGAGGTGCCCCCACCTTTTTCCAGCCGTACAGTTTCCCATGGTATGACTATGCCAAAACTTGTTTAACCAGTCCCCTGGTGAGAGACATTCCATTTGTTTCCCATCTGTTGCTATCATAAGTCACATTGCAGTAAATAACTATACCTACATCATGTTGTTCACAGGGGAGCATGTCCATAAGACAGATTCCTAGGCTTGGAACTGCTGGGTCAAAGGGCCCGTGCATTTGTCATTTCAATGAGCGATGTTGCCAAGTGGTCTTCCACAGAGTTTGTACTAGTTTAAAATCTAACCAGTGGCATACAAGCAGACTGCTGTGCCCACCAAAGTCCCTTTAACACGGCCATCAGGGATGGTCTGGGGAGCCCAAGAAGCCAGGAAGCCCAAACAACTCCCCCACATTCAGAAAATAAAGTTGGGGAAATGTGAATCAAAAGCATAGGGAGACACCACTAGCACGGCTAGAATAAAAATAAAAATAAAACCAAAAATGTGTGTTGCCAAGGCCGTGGAGAAATTGGAACCCTTGTGCGTTGCTGGTGGGAAGGTAAAGTGGTGCAACCACTTGCGAAAACATTTGGTAGTTTCTCAAGAAGTTAAACATAAAATTACCGTATGACCCAGCAATTCCACACCTAGCATGTACCCAAAAGAATTCAGGTACTCAAACAAATGCTGGCTCATTGAGTGTTCATGGCAGCACTATTCCCAATAGCCAAAAGGTGGAAACAACCCAAATATCCATCCAGGGATGTATGAGTAAGTAAAACGTGATAGATACATACAAGGGAATGTAAGCCAGAAAAAAACAAAATTCCGATGCATGCTACAACATCAATGAACCTCAAACACGTAATGCTGAGTGAAAGAAGCCAGACACAAAAGGTCATATATGATTATATTTATATGTGACGGCCATATATTTATAAATATAAATGTATTTATACTTATATTCCAACTGCCATTGCCTCAGAGCTAAACTCCTTGAACAGCGGTCAGTCGGCCCAGCGGGGCCTTGCCGTTAATGGGAGAGTGCCCCTGCTACGTAGGAAATAATTCAGCGCCAAAGGGGAAATACGGAAAGGAAATAGTCCGACTGTCATTTTCTTATTCTACACAAACAACAGAAGTCATCATTCCCCGATCCTTCTTTCATCTCGAAATTTATGAGGAAATAGCATGAGGGATAAGAATCAGCTTCTACAAACATCATTCAGTGCCTTGTGATACAGACAATTCATGCTCACCGAGCATGCAGTCCCTTCTGTGTCCCAGACTCCTTTGCGGTTAGGAGGCCGGACCACTAGCTGGAGCCTGCGGACTCTGGGAATGTCCTATAGGCTGTGTCTAGGCCGAGGCGGACCAAAGCCGGCCAGCTGGCCGCCTCCACCTCCTTCCCCTGCCAGAGTCTCACTGAAGGTCACCTGCTTCTGAAAGCACAGCCACCAGATGAAAAACGGATGCCCAACATGCATCTGACTTTACAAGAACAAGAAATGAACTTTTATTGCATAAAGTCTCCGAGAATCGGGGGTTTATGTGTTACCGCAGCACAGTCCAGCTGGCTCTGGGCCTCACGCTGTGAGATGCTGGGTAGGAAATACCTAAGAGTCCCGCAAGGGGACTTGATCACAAGGAGCTTATAGTCTAGGTTGGGAGAGCAAGCAGGCAAATACTCTCACCTCAAATGTCGACATTCAGACCACAAAGTCGGCAAATAGATACAGATATTGTTCAAACAACTCCATAATAGAAAGGTGCTCTTTACATATGAGGTAGAAAGATATAGGCTGGCAGGCAAACAGTTATGACCCTGACAGAAAATATTTCATTCAATAGGAGGTATAAATACGGGGACCTATGCAAAATAGGTAAATAGGCAGTCCTGAGGTGGCAGGCTAACTTCTTCTAACTTTGTAATTTAGAATATTTTAAAACATACAGAAGAATATTCTACCCGTCACCCAGCATGAACAACGACCATTTCTCAGTGTGGCGTTAGCTACCTAATACGCTGCTTTCCCTGCACTACTTTCAAATGATCTAACAACCAGGCCGTGGTCAGATGTCTCCGATTGTCTTAAAAAAAAGTCTTTTCACAGTTAGTTTGTTCAAATCAGGACCCGAAGAAGTGCTGAACCCTGAACCTCATTGGTAGGTCTTTAAAATCTGATTTCAGTGATGACTTTATCCTCACAGACATTGTTCAATGCCATTTCTAAACATCAACTTCATGAACATAAATAATGCCTTGTAAAGACCCTGCCTTCTCTTTTCACACATAAGGACAAAAGAAATCTCATAAACATCCCCTGAAATATTGACATCCACCTAATGATGTTGAAACCCAACAGCAAAATGTCTGGCCAGACTGCATGTGTCAGACACACATGACAGGTGGCCCATGAGGGAAGTCAGATCTGAAACCCAGACGGCCCTCAGAAAGTGGCACGGGAAGAAGAGAGTGTGTCCCATCCCAAGACTCAGGGAACTGTGCGGAAGGTCGTAGTCTATCAGATAAGGTAGAAAGTGGCCCACAACTCTGGTCCCCATCTTTGGCTTCTCGCTAAGAATAAATAAGTGGAGTTCTGGGAGGGAATGACTGACAGCCTAGAGGGGGTTGAGCCTGTGTCTTTGGCCCAATTGCAACCCTACCAACCAGGTGAGCAAATGAGACCCGAAGATCTCATGGCCAAACTCCAAACTCAGATATTTCCATTTAGTGATATTGTGGAATCAGAGAGGATTTTAGAATCTGAGAGAGAGGGAAAGAGAGAGCAAGAGAGAGGAACAAACAGAGACACAGAGGGCAAGAGTGAGAAAGCATCCAGCACTCATCCATCCACCCATCCATCCACACAAAGAAGAGGAGAAGACGGCAAGAAGGATGCAGAAAAAGGGATAGGCCAAGAGCAGGTGTGAGGCAGAATGAAGAACAGAGTGCAGAAGAATGCTATCTTTTCAAATCTGACAGTTTCCTGAAGAATTCCACTCCAGAAACTAGCCACTCTTGAAGAAACTAACAGGTAAGCTTTTGGTTTCCTGCAAAGGACGCTGCTCAGCCAGCTTTGTCGAATTGCCCACACTGCACTCCCTCCCCGGATGGGTGCAAACAGCTGGCCTTTGCTCGGTTTTCCCAGCCACGGTGCTAACGAAATCGAAGCAATCAACACAACAGCATATCTGATGTAGACTACTGCTGTTGAAGAGGACCCAGATCCCAGAAACCAGTCAAAGAGATCATGAAAAGATCTGAAGAAAAAGCAGAGGGCTGCGGCTGGGATGATGTGGCAATTAAGAGGGCTTGTCTGCAGCCACTTCATGCGGCCATGCAAACAGTGCATGTAAATGATCAAAAGCAGTGGGGACCCTCTCCCATCAGTCACAAAAGATGCTTAAGGCCAGTGCCTTTGAATGCTGTTTTAGTAGTGGTCTCATACAATACATCTTAAGGAACATTTATACTGTGTTCACTGTGCATTCAACTGTGGCCACTTCAAAGGTTTAGCCAAGTATTTTATGGCCATGGTAAAGGGTTCTTATTGATTTAAATTACAAGCTTGGCTCCCGTCAGCTCCACTTGAGGGCAAAAATGCAATAAAATATCCCACAGCACAAGAGACAGACATATCGTATTGAAAATTTTAAGAGATCCTTTTCGCTATAATCACTCTCAATGATACTTATTTGTATAGGCAAGGTTATCAGAGAGATTTGTCTATAATCTTTAGGCTTTGGGGATTTGTCTCGGTTTGGGTGTTTGCTTGTTTAAGAATCTAGTTCTGACCTGGACCAGAAAAAGGTCTTGAGTGCATTCTGCATCCCCTGGCTTAGTCTCTCCCTGGCTCCTGACAGAATGGCTGGTTCCAAAAATAGTGACATTGACATACTGGCCATCACAGCTGAGGGATTATGGTTTTCAGTCCTCCTATCATTTGCATATCCAGCAGGCCAAACCCAGATGAATGAGAGGTGTCAAGGCATGAATGACAAGCCCATCAAGGCGATGCAAGGCTGTCCCCGAATTAACTGTCAGAGAGACAAACGCCACTCTGGCATGAACGTGCTGCTGGAAGACTCAGTAAAACTGAGAGGGGTTCAAAGCTGTCAATACAAAACGCTGTTTATGCTACTCACTAAACCCTGGGATACTCAGTACCAAAGAGGTCCCCTGTGTTAAGAAAAAAGGAGGAAGCCAAAGCAGCATGCCCTGGCCGGCTTCATTCTCGGTTCCTTTGTAATAATTTGCCTGAAACATACCCAAGACAGAGCTAACCCCTGGACATACACAGAAAATAGCAAATGACTATTATGTATCTGACATTTGAAATAACATGTTTCTGGAGGGTTGGCATTACAAGAGTCATTTCACTTCAAAATGTTATTCCTAATGTAATTTTTTAAAATTCATAAGAGGCACTTGCTAGAATTCATTGTAGCACTAAAGTCACTCAAAAGACAGAGGTCAAATTCATTTCATTTCTTTTATGTTTTCTTCTCTCTGCTAGATGAAATAAATGATTAAGCCTAGAACACTTGGCAGTTCAGCGAATGTGCTCCGTGGCACCATTACAAGATCGATTTTCTCAATACAGGAGTCTTTCTAGGGTGCACATTGCTTAGCTGACATCTGTCGCCGTTGTCATGGCAGCGCTCTCTCCAGCATAGTGAGAGGTCAGGCCTGACAGGGAAGGCCTCGCCAGCTCTACCCCAGTCACTTCAAGGTTAACAGCCAATGGACCAAAGAAATAGGCAATTATAGTACAGTCAATTCCGGTTAAGGAAATATCTGAGAAGTAAATATGTCTGATAAGTGAATGGAAATGAAACAGCCAATGCTATTGATGCAATCCCATAATATCAATATCATTTGGTGGTGTAGTTTGGTTGTTCCTTGTAAAATGTCCACGCTCAGAGAAACCTAGCAAGAGAGGGTAAGCAAAACTTCTTTAGGCTGCCACTAGCCTCTTACTTGAAGAACAGAATTCCCACAAGTGGAGAGATGAATAGCAGAAGGGCAAAGCTTCTTCAAGGGAAAAGTGCAAAGAAGATTCCCTGGGTCTCCATTCCCTGCTAGTTTAGTTCCCTGATATTTCCATGTATGCCTAAAAAGGATTCTCAGAGTCTTAAAGGAAATTGACTAAATAGTATTTCTCATTGTTATTTCTTACTTATGAAATGTATTATTTATCAGGATGAAAGTCCTTCCTATAGTTTCAACAACCCTGAAAAATATCAAGCTTTCCAAATTACCAACATGTTGGAATTAATAATTTCCAATGATATACATTTCTGCTAAAGCATAACTTTTGATAGAGAAAAGGGGTTATTGTAATAGACATTCTTTGAATAGAATTAGAAAAATGACAGGTGGAACTAAAATGTAAAGATTTTCAATTACAAGTTGCATAGCCCAGGAATTCAGTTACTGACAACCTCTGCAGGTTGCAATACTTGAGATTTGTTAAAGTACATGCATTCATATTACCCACTCCTGATTAAATCTTGCATTTAGTATAACGAGACCTTTAGATTTCATCAAACCCTTGAAAGAATGGCAATGACTATTCTTCAGCTATGAGATGTTGTTACTCACAAAGAAGGGTGGAAAATTACAAGTAAAAATAATATATATGTAGCCACTGTGGTTACAGGTCTCAGAATTTCGTCAAAATGTCCTTGGCTACAGTCAGTATAGACCATAGTGACTACTGAGGTCTTTGGTCCATCCTTGGCGACACCAAGAGAGGCATCTCATCAAGCTTTGGTCAAGTTTCACTTGCTGACTTGTTTCCCACAATTCTCACTAATAAACTGAAGCCACCGTGTCTTCCTCTTGCTTCATAGGTGGAGGCTGGTTCAGCACCTAAGATGGTGAGCTGACGTTACTCCCTTCAGCCCGATGGTCTCTTGAAAACCAATGGCTTCATTGAAAATTTGGCAGTATTTTACAAGAGTTATGTGTGGATGTAAGAAAGAAGAACCCACTCAAATTAGCTTCAGTGTAGAGAATTCTAGTAACGGTACCCAGGCCATCCTGAAAAGGGTTGGAAACATAGAAAACAAATTACACACAAGCCAAACAGAAATGAGAGCTGAAATTGGAAAGCGGAATCCAGGGTTATTCTCACTGCACGTATTTCATCTCTGCCACACTTTTCTTCTTATCTCTCTTTCAACAAGCTTCCTCTGCTTTCAATGTGCTTAACTTGGCACAGCCTTGCAGTTCTGGCATCATTCTCACCTTATTAACTCAGTTTCTCAATGTCCAAACTTCAGATCCGCATAAGACAGTCTGATTAGCTCAGCCCAGGCCACAAATTGGCTCTGCCACAGTCAGGTGCCCGCTTGGATTTAACCTGCGCGGGCGGAAGTAAGCATGGGTATGGTTATGCAATTTAAACATGGCTGTCCCTTGGGGGGAGCACTTTGTAAAGTAGATGACTGTCTAACCACTATGCTGTTTACTTGAAACCAGTACAAATAGTATTGAAAGTAAAATGTCATTTAAAAATAAAAAATGAAAAATAAACGTGGCTGCCCAGGTCCACCTCTTAAGCAAGGGCAAGGTGTATACTAAAACATATCCTCTATGTCTTCTACAAGGATCAAAGATGACACATGCATTGAAAATCCTCCACATGCCCAAAAGGGTCATAAGAAAAATAATGCTAAGACGGTAATTCAACAATATAACTGTGACTTTGTGTTAGCTGCAGTATCATTAGAGTCATCCAATTAGCATAAAATGACCTCCCCTGCAAAAATACTGCACAAACTCCTTCTTCCTTGCCCAATTACAGGAGGAAAAACCCCACACATTCTTAAGACTTGGCCTTCGCAACAGGCTTTTGCCAGCATTGCACCCAATATCCCTCTCTAGGCTGCATTTGTCCTGCACCTCAGCTAACCTGCACTGTGCCCTGTTTCCTGCTCAGGCCCCACCCTTTCCGTTTCTCATGCCTCTCTCCACACCGTATTTCCATTCCATCTTCTCCCTGGGCCACACTATCATTAAATATAACTAACGCATAGAGGCTCTCAAAGAATAACCAGGAAGTAATGAATGGCCCCTGGAAATGGGGTATTTTCTCAAGCAGATAGTTTAAATGGACACTTGATGTCACTTGTTAAGAGAAAGCATACCAGGCCTGTCCTTGAGGGCCAGTTCGGATGCCAGCTCCCTCATAAAATCTTCCCTTGACTATCCAGATGAAAAATCAATAATCTCTCCTTAGAGGAAGCATTTATTGTCTCTATCACTGTTTTCCAAGTATAAGAACTTGTGGGTTCTTGAAATTACAAGTCCACAGACAGTTGAGAAACAGTGTATTAGAAGTTAAACCCTGACACTTGGAGGAGCCATCTGAGTCATGTTCAGTCATAAACTTGAGACTTGAAATTGCATGGCACTTCTAAGTTGTTAGCTTGACCTCCAGATGATCTAGAATACTCTTTTACTAATATTTAGGTGATCATTAAAATAAAAACACAAATCATCATTATTACTAAATCTCAGTTTTAAATGCAATTAGTGTTCAGGGCCTGCAGAGTCTACCATACCCAGAAGATTCTGTTCTCAAATCATTGGGCCCACAAGCAATTAACCAGAAACCACCTTAACCATTTTGATTTGACTGTGTTTTTGACTATGTAGCTCTGGCTTCTAAAAAGACAAACAAACAAAAACAACTCCTGTAGCTAGGTAAATTAAAAACCTTCTATTTCTTTTCCTTCAAAGCCATAATTCTAGGGCTTGTTTTGGATGGCAACAGATTTCCAGCTTGTTCACCTGTAATCCTACTCACAACACTAAGCCTGGTCTTTTACAAACCCTGTGATTCTAGTCACATCATCTCAGCTGGAACGCCTATCATTTGCTAAAACAAGAGCACAGAGAACTGCTTTATATGCTCAAACGTTGTGAAAAAATATACAGTATTATCTCCATTTGAGGATTTTCTGCATATTTATCATCTCTGGTCAAAACTGAGAATTGCTGTGACAAAAACAGAAATGACTTATTTATTCTTTGTCTTCTCTAAGAGTTTTTGTTTTTGTTTTTGTTTTTGTTTTCAGATTTGAGCTGTGGCTATTTTTTTAATCCCTTATCCAACATACAAGATGCCAGGAACTATGCTAGGTACCTAAAATACAAATACCTACAACCTTAATGCAGAAGACAGATATGAAAATAGATAATGCAATGGAATAAATTTTGCAATGAGGTATACTCTAAAGGCTATGAGAAAGAAGAAAATTGTTAACACTCACTCAGGCATTTCAGGAGAGTGTCATAGAAAAGAATCTTCGTGGTGGAGTATTGTATTAGTTACAGATTGCTACATTACAAATTACCCCAGAACATAGCAGCTTAAAATAAACACTTTTTTTCCTCTCAGTTTCTGTGAGTCAAGAATTTGAGAGCTAGCTCAAGGTTTCTCATAGGTTGCAATCAAGATCACTCATGTGGCTGTTGGAAGGAGGCCTCACTCAGTTCATCTCAGTGGGCTTCTCCATGGGGCTGCTTGAGTGTCCTCAGGAAATGTCAGCTGACTTTCCTAAGAATGAGTAAACTGAGACAGACAGACAGAGAGATCCTAGCTTAGACATCACATACCACCACTTACTGCATATTCTGTCCATTGAAAGTTACTTAGTACAGCTCATACCTAAAGGGTATATTTTATGGACATATTTTTAAATCACCATGCAGACAACTATAATTGAACAACAATAAAATATTTTTTAAAGGAAATATTTTTAAAAAGTCACCATGGGTACTGAAGAATGAGTAGAAGCTTTTTACAGAGAAACAAAGAGAGAAAGCTGACTGGACAGAAAGAACAGTGTGTATAGGTGTGAAAAACCATGAGTTTCAGGAAAAGTGAGGAATTCGCTGGAGGTATTCAAACTTATTTTAGCCTTTTAATTAGATAAAATCTTACAAAGAAGCCCAGTATGCGAAACCAATAAAATTTGTTCTACTACAGTTGGAACTGGGTGAAGGAGGGAGAGAGGAAGTTCGCACTCAAGGCAGCCTCTATGAGAACACCCTGAAGGTTCCAGAACTTCACTGGTTGTATGAAAGCCACGGCTGTGCTCAGCGGCTGCTGGTGCTCATCTGAGTACAGAGTGCACAAGGCACACTCTGAGTCTTCGCCTGCCAGGTAACAAATTGTGTTCTTGTTCTATCACTGGACTGGAACAACAAAAAATAAATAAACACAATTCTGATTAAAAAGGGGAAATGATCTTATTGTAATATGGGAAATTCCTAATTTACTCATGGATTATATTCCAAGAGTTCATTTATAAGAGGGCTCTTTAGAAATCTGTGTGTTAGCTAGTTGTGCCACAATGATGATGCTGTGTAACAAGTGACTCAAAACTCAGTGACTTAAAACAACTCATATTTATTCTCATAGCTGCAGGTCAGGTGAAGATTAGCTCATTTAAGCTGCTACTCAGCTCCGTGGCTCTGCTTCAAGTTGCAGGTCAGCTAAAGGCATAGCAGCTGCCCACAGAGACCTCATCTCACAGGGAGACGAGAAACACAAAAGGGCACAAAAGGGCAACAAATGAGTTGCGCCCCTCTTAAGACCTAGGGGCACAACTGGCACACTTTGCCCTTAAGGTTGGCCCAAACAAGCTTCCTGGACAAGCCCAAAGTCAAAGGGTAGGAAAATACACCCTACCCACTTAAGACTAAAGCAAGAGGGTGAGAATTAAAGCCAATCATTCAATTTACTCCATTTTCAATCCATATTTTATGAAAACAAAATTTAAATTGTAGTTTATCATATTAGCTCACCAACCAGGATTTAATGCTAGGAAGAGGAATACCAGTGGCCTAGCTTCAGGGAGTCACATGATGCAGGCACATGTTTTAAGTAAGCCAAGTTTGTTTTCCCAGCTCGTCACCCCCTTCTCAACAATGCTCACCTCCCTCCCCACGGGCTCTGCTTCTTCATGGGGGCCTTAAACCCCTCACCTCTGGCCTTACTCATCCCTCAACACTTTCTTCCTCCCACTTATTTCAGCTCCCAAATTCAGAACTCTGAACTCCTCAATATAGACCCTCCCAACCAGCTGCCAAAAGGAAACCCATCTGATTTAAACTCACATATGAACAGTCCATTGCTTCTTAATACTCCCAAAGATATCTGCCTTTTGGAAGGGTCCTGTCCCCTAGCCCAGTGATCCTCCCACTGGTGACATTCAAGACAGTGAGCACACTGGTAACAGTCAGAGTGTCTGGGTCATTTTCCAAAGATGGGACTTTGTCTCACAGAGGCCTGCCAGTTACTCTCATTTTTGTAAAGGAATTGTCATTCATACATTCCTGCTGTATTTACTTTATTACTCTCAGTTCCAATATTGTCTTTGCCTCTCTATGCTGCCACAGGGAACTGAACTCACCAAGAGAAGATAAATGTCGGCGGTATGATTTACAACTCATTACAGGACCAGTGTTGTTTCCCATTTTGAAATTTACTCTATAGGCCGAATCTTCACAGACTTTCTTTTTTATTCTCCAACATTAAAATGACATATTTCAACATGATATATGCCTACTTTGACTTAGAAAGAGCTTTAATGATTTGGCCCTTGCATTGGGTTTTCATAGGAACATCCTTATTTTAAACAAACAAACAAAAAAAGAAATTACTATCTTGAGGACAATGCTATTAATCATCTTTGAAAATGTGTTTACTTTTAAAGGCAGATCATAAAGAAAGATTCCGAGTATTAAATTTTAGTAACACCACTTTTCTATCCTTTTCAAATGTCTGGGTACAGATAAAGTGAAGTAGAAAGTTGAGGGTTGAGGATACCAAGTAAAAGACTAATCTGAATAATTGGGACCAAAAAAATATAGCTTTATTGATCCTGAGGTATGAATTTATGTATGGTTCATCATTTCCCCTGATGTTTTCGTGACAAAAAATAGCAATGCCTGTATGCCTTATGACAATATCATTATGTCATATTTTAGCCATTTTGAGCCACCTTTGAAATAGTCAATATCTTGTCCCATCACTTTGCCATGCAAACTATGGTACCTATCATCAAGTTACCTGTGGATGGGCCAGTAGGAACAATTATTTCTCTTTTAGTCTAGTCAAGTGCCAATAACCACAGCACTGACTTCAGGTAGGCTACGTTCGCTTAGTGTTTAGGGTGTGTTGATTAAAGGGCTCCTTCTCATATTTTTTCTTACATTAGCCAAAGAGGTCATCCAAATTCCATACTACCTGAGGAAGAATGATTTGCTCTTCTTAACAATCAAATTCTGATGAAATTGAAATACAGTCAAAATTCTCAGTGACAAGATCTGAGAAAAGAGGCATATAAGGAGTATTGCTGGAAAGGTAAGTCCCCCTCCCCAAATGGGAGGGTAGTCAGTCACTCATCAGTCATGAAGCTGCCCTTGGTTCTGACCCATGTAGAGTGAACTCATAGGTTAATGGCTAAAATGAGACATGGGGTTCAGAGCAACAGTTTGAATTCTAGATCCTACATTTACCAGCCATAGGGAGGGCAAGTTATTCAACCTCTCTGTGTCTCACTTTCTTTGCCTATCAGTGAGGGTAATGCAGTACATACGTCTTAATTGTAGAGATGGGATGAGTCTACGTGTTTGATGTGTTCAGAACAGTGCTTGGCATCACGTAAGCACTCTGTCAGGGTTTATTGTCCTCATCATATCATCATCGCTGTATATCATGATCATCTTTCGATTCCTTTTAACCATGCAGTCTCCTTCCTCTTAACTCAGATGTTTGAGAGCATCTGAATCAGCCTATAATTTATTTGAATTCTCGAGTTCCTTCTTTTTTTTTTCTTTTTTAAAGATTTTATTTATTTATTTTCAGAGAGAGGAGAAGGGAGAGAGAAAGAGCAATGTATGGTTGCCTCTCACATGGCCCTCACTGGGGACCCGGCCCACAACCCAGGCATGTGCCCCGACTGGGAATCGAACCCGGACCCTCTGGTTCCCAGCCCACACTCAATCCACTGAGCTACACCAGCCGGGCCTCGAGTTCCTTCTTAAACATTGCTGTTTGGAATGCGGGTTGGACAACCACTAAGAACGTGGCATGATCTAATAAAGCCGAAATGCTGGTTCTCCCTAAGCCAGCAGTGACCCTCTCAGGCATATACAGTACAGAAATTTTTACACCTGTGCACAAAAAAGACTAGATTGGATTAGAATTCATGGTAACGTGGTTTGTAATAACAAAAAAAAAAAAAAAAATGGAGACATCCAGATGGTCATCAACAAGAGGATGGGTATCTTAGAGTATTCACACAACAGAATAAGAAACAGTAGTGCATATGAAGAACGTATTACATGTATCGACCCGGACATACCTCACAAACATAATATTGAATAAAAAAAAGCAATTCATAGAAGAATATATCAGTATGATTCCATTTACCTATGGTCCAAACCCATGGAAAGCTTTTTTTAAAAAGCAGGAGAATGATAAGCATGCAATCGTGGTTGTGGTTACCCCTGGAAGTGAGAGGGATGTTACTGGAGTCTCAGTGGTAGTAATAATGCATTTCTTAGTGTGGGCGGGTAGACATGTAGACATTTATTTTATTGCAAGGTGTTATAACTCACATACATTATGAATTTATAAGCAGTGTAAGATTTTATTTAAAAGTTCTTCAATGAAGAAAAATAAAACCACACGCTTGCTTGGCCAGGCCATTTTTCTCAGGTGGCACCCCCACGCATAGCCGTGGCAGGGCAAATTTAAAGTGGCCCAGTTCCCCACACCCCCATCAGAATGGGCACCGTGCTCTGTGGGGGTTTTTCTTTAGGGATGTGCACCTGGGTCCAGCCAGCAGGGCTCTCTGCCTCCACTGGCATTTGTTTGTTTTCTTTTTTTTTTTTTAAGATTTTATTTATTTTATTTTTAGAGAGAGGGGTAGGGAGGGAGAAAGAGAAGAAGAGAAACAGCAATGTATGGTTGCCTCTCACATGGCCCTCACTGGGGACCTGGCCCGCAACCCAGGCATGTGCCCCGACTGGGAATCGAACCGGGACCGCGTGGTTCCCAGCCCGTGTTCAGTCCACTGAGCTACACCAGCCAGGGCTATTTGTTTGTTTTCTTAATACAAGAATGTGGCGCCACTCCAAAATGATCTGGACACCTCTTCTCACAAACATTGCCTATCGCCTCACAGGGCAGGAGGTGGGTTTGCTCTCCTATTTTGCAAAGAAGAAACGGAAGTATAAATCAACCACGATCCTCCCGCCCAACTGTGACAATCACCCAGCTTCCTTCAGATGACTTCTCTTCTCCCCCAAAGGTGCCCCCATGCCTTAGTTCTGCCTCGGCCAATCATCCACGCCTTCTTTTGGAAGCCAGAGAGCTATAAATCTTAAATTTAAAAAACAAACAAACAAAAACCGATAAGGGAACGGCACCTCTGGGATTAAAGTCCAACTCTTCTGATTGCAGGTTCTGCAACTGCACATCCTCCAAATGGGATTTAAATCTATATGTGCTGTTCATAATGCAATGACAGGCAAAATGAGGGCCGGGGAGCGAGAACCCAGCGCTGAAAGCTCTGGCCAGGGCGCACCTTCGATGATGGGAACTAGCCCTCTGCCAAGGCCGGGCCACCACCCCACCCCCACCCCCGGCCCCCGCAGCCACCAAGGGCTTCTCTTTGCATTATTTATTTATTTATTTCTAAGGGTAGGGGGTGGGAGAGGAAAGAGAGAAAGAAAAGGAAGTGATTTTTCTTAATAGGTTGTGCTCTCCTCGCTCCGGGGAGAATCAATGCGAGTGGGTTGGAGCACACTTCCTAACGTCCCCTCCCCTCCAAACGGCTTCCTTCCATTGTAAATAATTCAGACAAAACAAAATAATCCTGTGCTGGTAATGACCACCACCCCTCCCTGCAAACGGACGAGCGGGTGCTGCAAGGCCGTCCCCTGGGATGCTGCGGTGGCGTGGCCGGTAATGGGCCCGTGCTGGTGGCAGGTGGAGGCTGAGGCAGGAGCGCTGCGGCTGTTACTCCTGAGCAGAAGGGCCCTGCGGTGAGGCCACGGGCTTCCATGGAAACGGCTGTCCTTCTGCTAAGGGGCCTGGAAGCAGCTCAGGTGTTAAAAGGCTGCTCAAAACTAAATTCTCCTTATTTTTATTCTAATTTCCATCCTGTGCTTGAAAATAAAGTTTTTATGAAAGTTTTTATGAGAGTTTTTATCCCCGGTCTCCCTCAAAAAAAAGTATGCCTTTTCTCCTAGTCTCCCCTCTTCAGAGAATTTTTATGTAGTCAACTTATTTCTTCATGTAAAACCTTTGTGTACCTGTGTGGGACTTACTAACAAGACTCTTTACAAGTGGGGTCGTTCTGCTTTGGAACTTCAATCAAGTTCAGGCAGAAATGGCACAAGTTACAACCTGAGAATGGACATTCTCCATCCTTTAGGACAAAAGCAACTCACAACAACAAAAGGCTGTCAGCTGGGCCAGAAACTGACCACCCTAGCCAACCCAGCGAACAGTGGACTGCAGACTCCAGCGCCCGCCCTCATTAATGAAAGGCAGCCGCTGACCCACACTTGCAAATACTTAAGAGCCTCGATCTATTAAACCCACTCTGCGATCGGCGTCCCATTATGTCATCGGTTACAATGCCAGGCACCAACAACACCAGAATCACATTCCAACTCCGTTCCTCTCCTTTAAAATGTTTACCCTATAGTTCAATTCATCTTCAGAGTGATAGATCTTTTACAAAAGGCACACAATTGCCCCAGGAAAGCAAAGAAAAGGATTTGTCCTCAAACAGCAGAGATTTGTAGCATGGGTGGTGGGAAGTACCTTGGACTTGAAGCCAGAAGACAACTTCTGTCTGGCTCTGCCACTTAGCAGCAGGGGGCATCAGGTACAGCACACACATGCTCTGACCCTCAGTTTCTTATCTTCCTATACCAGGGAGGGAGATAAATGATCTCGCCCTCACTCAGCCACAAAATACTGGGAACACAGAAGCTATTATTACATTCAGATAAGAGTTTGGAATAGTTAGTATCAATTCATCATCTGACAAAAATAAATCCCAAATACTTTTTCTTTGTGAATAATGTCCTCTTCCTCTTCAAAGCACTATTTTTTTTTCTAATTTAAAGCTACTATTCTTTTTAAGATTTTATTTATTTTTAGACAGAGGGAAGGGAGGGAGAAAGATAGAGAAACATGATGTGTGAGAGAAATAGCGATAGGTTGCCTCTCACATGCCCCCACTTGGGGACCTGGCCCACAACCCAGGCACATGTCCTGACTAGGAATCAAACCAGCAACCTTTTGGTCCACAGGCCAGCACTCAATCCACTGAGCCACACCAGGCAGGGCTATTTCTTTAAAAATATTTTATATCTACATTGAGATTTCTTTTGCTTGTTTTAAATTCTTTTTTCTTCTTAGCTTTTGCTTGTTGTTTAATTTAAAGAAAGCAAAGAATTAATTTTGTGATTTAAATTTTGAAACTGATCATGAATTCCTTGAAATCCTACCATGTGCTTAAAGTCATATTGCTGGCCAGGGAGGATACAAAAGCAGTGTTGGATATGGACTCAGACCACAAAGACATTACAACCTAATTAGTTACTTAAGATTATTTATGTTGTTACATTATATGTACAGTTAGAAAACCAAAATATAAGAATAACTAAAGCCCTGACTGATGTAGCTCAGTTGGCTGGGCGTCATCCCAGAAACCAAAAGGTTGCTGGTTCAATTCCCTGCCAGGGCACATGCCTGGGTTGTGGGTACAGTCCCTGGTCAGGGCATGTACAAGAGACAACCAATCAATTTTCCTTTCCCTCTCTTTCTCCACCTCTTCCCCTCTCTCAAAAAATAAATAAATAAAATTTTTCAAAATTAAAAAAAAAGAATAACTAAAGGTCAAACTGTAGTTGAGACCACATGCTTCAGGGCATAGCAAATGATGAAATCACCTAAGGCAGGAGCAGCTGGAGGGAGTTTCATTGAGTAGGTGGAATTTGGTGAGCCCTGAGGGTGGGCAGGATTTGAATGGAAGACAAGAGAGGAAGGGCACCCTGGGCCAGGGCAAGGCAAAGCCACGGTAAAGTGATGGTTACAGCAGCACGTGATCGTGGGCCAATGAGAAAAGTGGCCAGATCAAGTAGTCAGAAAATGTGCAAAATCAAGGGATGAAAGATTGGGTCAGACTATGAAAGATTCAGATTTTAGCTCCATTGAATAGATGTCTTTTGATCATTTGAACTATTGTGTGTCACATGTCACTCACTGCAATGGATACAAGGTGAGTAAGATTCTCTGATTCAAGATGTTAAAACTCTGGGATAGAGGACTAAGTCTCTGGACACACAACTACTTGA
Organism: Micronycteris hirsuta; assembly: GCA_004026765.1. Taxonomy (NCBI): domain Eukaryota; kingdom Metazoa; phylum Chordata; class Mammalia; order Chiroptera; family Phyllostomidae; genus Micronycteris; species Micronycteris hirsuta. The sequence goes on along the minus strand of PVJI01008301.1, from coordinate 7,963 downwards.
ATCCACTGCATTGGGGGAGCAAAAGAAGCATCTGGGGAAAGCCAAACAAACAAGTCAAGAAACCTGAACTGTTTTATAACCATTGGTCAGAAAATTGTGTGTATATCTTGAGAGGGGAAGCCAGGTTGTAGGAAGGATGGAGAGATTACACGAGAGAACTCACCATGTGGGGTGGGGTCTGGCAGGACAAGCCTGTCTGTGAAGAGGGCCTGAGATCCAGATATGAGAGGTGATCCTGGATACTTGGTGGTGCCTGGTGCGTGGAGCCACGTGACCCAGCTAACGTGATGATGTCAATACACCTGTGTAGGAACTGAGGCAGGGAGCTTTGATACATTTCTTTAACAATATTGTAGGACCCCACTGTCACTGTAACATAATGGAGGGGGCATTTCACTTCCAGGAGACCACTAAGTAGTCACAGCAAAGTGAAAACTGATCCAAACAAATGGAAGCATATACCATGTTCATAGATTGGAAGAATTAACATCATCAAAGTGTCCACACTACCCAAAGCAATTTATAGATTCAATGCAATCCTCATTAAAATACCAATGACATATTTTACAGATACAGAACAAACATTTCAAAAATGTATATGGAACCATAAACAACCTCAAATAGCTGCAGCAATTTTGAGAAAGAAGAACAAAGTAGGAGGGATCACAATACCTGATGTCAAACTATATTACAAGGCCACTGTAATCAAAATAGTCTGGTACTAGCATAAGAATAGACACATAGATCAATGGAACAGGATAGAGAGCCCAGAAATAAACCCAAGTCCCTATGGTCAATTAATATTTGACAAATGGGGCAGAAGCAAAGAATTGAGTAAAAATAGCCTCTTCAACAAATGGTGTTGGGAGATCTGGACAGCTACAGCAAGAAAATGAAACTCGACCACCAACTTATAACATACACCAAAATAAACTCAAGGTGGATAAAAGATTCAAATATAAGTTGTGACTCCATAAGGAGTCCTAGAGGAGAACATAGGCAGGAAAATCTCAGATATTTCACGCAGCAATATTTTCACTGATATGTCCCCTAGAGCAAGGGACATAAAGGAAAGAATAAACAAATGGAACTTCATCAAAATAAAAAGCTTCTGCACAGCTACAGAAAACATCAGCAAAATGAAAAGGGAACCAACCATATAGGAAAACATATTTGCCAATGATACCTCGGATAAGGGTTTGATCTCCAAAATACATAAAGAACTCACATGACTCCACTCCAGGAAGACAAACAACCCAATTAAAAAATGGGTAAAGGACCTGAACAGCCACTTCTCCGAGGAGGACATACAGAGGACCCAGAGACATATGAAAGGATGCTCAGCATCACTAACCATCAGAGAGAGGCAAATTAAAACCACAGTGAGACACCACTTCACACAGGTCAGAAAGGCCATCATAAGCAAATCAACAAACAACAAGTGCTGGCGAGGTTGTAGAGAAAAGGGAATCCTACTACACTGTCGGTGGGAATACAGTCTGGTGCAGCCACTGTGGAAAACAATATGGAATTTCCTCAGAAAACTAAAAATGGAACTGCCTTTTGTCCCGGCAATTCCACTGCTGAGACTATACCCTAAGAATCCTGAAAAACCAATTCAAAAGAACCTGTGCACTCCAGTGTTCATAGTAGCACAATTTACAATAGTCAATTGTTGGAAGCAACCTAAGTGCTCATCAGTAAATGAGTAAATCAAAAAATGATGGAACATTTACACAACGGAATACTATGCAGCAGAAAGAAAGAAGGAACTCCTACCCTTTGCAACAGCATGAATGGAACTGGAGAGCATTGTGCTAAGTGAAATAAGCCAGGCAGTGAAAGACAAATACCATATGATTTCACCTAGAAGTGGAACCTAATCAACAAAACAAACAAGCAGGCAAAATAGAACCAGAGACATTCAAATGAAGAGCACAATGACAATGACCAAAGGGGAGAGGAGTGGGGATAACACGGGGGAAAAGGGAATGGTCATCAAGGAATATGTATAACAGATCCATGGACAAAGTCAAAGGGAGGGAGGGGTAGGATCAAGGGTGGGAGGTGGGGATGGGTGGGGTGGGAGGAAGTGGTAGGGGAAAATGGAGATAACTGTACTTGAAAAACAATAAAAAATTTTTTTAAACTGTTCACATCGATGGGGACAGGGCAATCTTTCAGTACCTATACTTAAACAACGGAAGAGGGCTCTGCAGAGCAGGTCAGAAGTAGCCACATGGTAGAAATAGCAAAGGCTAAGAGTATTATGGTTAATTAGATATATTATTAAAAACATTTATCTCCTCAACTTCCACGGGAGGAGAATACTTCTCCCACCCTTTGACTTGGCCATGGCCAAGTGAATTGCTCTAACCAACAGGATGTTAGATAGGACACAAGCTGAGGCTCAAAATGTGCTTGTGTGGTGGGCCTTGCCCTCTTGTGCTTCAGCCATCACCTTGAGATTAGGTCCTAGTTAGCCTCCTGGTCCAAGTAGAAGTAGACCCCGACCTGCAGGATGAAGCTGAGTCAACCCCAGCGAGACTGCACATCCATGAGAATTTAATGGCACAATATGATTCACACACACTGAAAATCCAAGTCTCACAAACTGCAGAATCCAACATTCCATTAACTGTGATTATCCTTAGTGAATGGACTCAACAACATGTTATCACAGAAGGGAACTATGAAGAAGGGCCCCACACAAGAGTGTCGTTTTGTTTTTTCCCAATGAAAGCAATGGTTTACTCCAGCTTTGGCCAAAATAAAGCACAATTGTGAACAAAAGCTAAAACTAGCCCAAACTACAAGCTGCATTCTGCAGCAGAAGTTTCTGGGGCTCGCACAATTTTTTTCTTTCAGTGCTTCATTCCTAAAAAAAAAAACAAAAAAACAAAAAAAAAAACCACACTTTTATTTAGACTTATAGAAAAGTTGCAAAAAATAGTACAGAGAGTTCCTATAGTCCCTTCCCCCAGCTTCTCCTAATGCCAATGTTTATTTGGATTTCACCAGTTTTCTACCAACGTTCTTTTTCTGTTCTAGGATCCAATCCAGAATCCGACAATGTATTGTACTGTCTTCCTCAGCCTCTGCAAATCCATGACAATTCCCTCGTCTTCCTTGACATTCCTATCCTTGGCACTTTTGAAGATTACTGGTCACTTGTTCTTCAGAATGGGTTTGTCTGATGTTTAGTAAGAATACCACAAAAATAATGTTGTGCCCTTCTCGGTGCATCATGGGAATGTGGAGCGAGAGGGGCTGTCTTATTACTGGTGATATTAACCTTGATTACTTCATTAAGGGGGTAGCTACTTGATTTCCCCACCATAAAGTTAGTTTTTCCTTTGTAATTAGTATCTTGAGAAAGATACTTTTCTTAATTATTTTATTGTCATACAAGTACAGTTGTCTGCCTTTGCCCCCCACGAGAAAGATACTTTGAGACTACACAAATATCCGGTTTCTCCTCAGACCTTCACCCGCTGACTTGAGCATCCATCGGTGGATCTTGTTTGCAGCATGGTAGCTCACACACCTGAAACTAGAGGGAAGCAGCTAATGAACCGTTCCCCTCGTTTCCCAACCTCAACCTAACCAATAATGAGATTTGAACCAAGTGTGAAAGGGATAAGAAAGGTCCAGTTCCTGAAAGTAAGGAGTCTCAGCCACAATTTCTAGGCTGCTTTGCAGAGTTGACTGAACAGCAGTTGACAGATCTCGCTTAGAAGGCAAAGAGGAGAACAACCAGGGAGCACGACCAACTTCCATGCTAATCAGGGTGAATGAAGCCGTGACTTAGAACAGAAAACCACAGGACTCTGTTTGACACGACCAGGGAACTCGACTGATTCAGCCAGCTACCTTGTTTTCCATTTGTGATTAGAGTCACACAGAAACAGCCTCCCCGTGCCCCACCCCACAAGCAGAGCCCCGGCAACATCCTCATTTCCAATAACTCTTCCCCTTTATCTCACTCTGCCTGATGCCTAATAAGCTGATTGCTATTTACTTTGGACCAACAGCTAATCTGTTAATGATTGATTTTAAATTTTTACAGTCATTTGTCTCTGGCAGGACCAGAGACTGCAAAAGGCAGTCCTTTCCTACATGATGAATTGGCTTTTTCTTTAAAAAAAAAAAAAAAAAAAGAAAGAAAGAAAGAAAGAAAAAGAAAAAAAGGAAGAAGAAAAAGAAAAAGATTGAAATCAAAATCTTTATGGTTGCATTCTACTGACAGACAGTTGACATTCAACAAGCAATTTCAAAGTAATAAAAGAAATGGCAACTCTCCTTAAGATTCATCTGCCTTTGACATTGTCAGCAAATAATGAAAGTGGACATTTTGCTAATGGTGATGTGGAATAAAAACTCTCTCCCATACAAAGCAAAGTGTAATTGTACTATAAATTTATAGAGCCTAAACTTCTTAATGAACAAAATCGATGCTCATTGCCCATTTGGAATGGGATAGCTAAACTAATGCCGTCACTGCCCTTTAAAACAATCTACATTACACACCATATGAAATATGTGTTGTATTTTTGTAGGATATATGCATAAAAGTTAATTCGGCCTTCCATTAAAAGAAGACCCTTGAACAGACAATGGTTATTTTTTTTTAAAGATTTTATTTATTTATTTTTAGAGAGAGAGGAAGGGAGGGAGAAAGAGAGGGAGAGAAACAGCAGTGTGTAGTTGCCTCTCACATGGTCCTGACTGGGGACCTGGCCTGCAACCCAGGCATGTGCCCTGACTGGGAATCGAACCGGGACCCTCAATGGTTATTTTAATCGGTATCACACAGCAGTGCTCTGCAATTTATTCACCGCTCCTAAAAATGGAGACATGGATAACTACTGTGTTCTGAAAAGTAGGCAAAACCCATGCATGAGAGTGTGGTGCATATTTATAAACACAGCTCCCTCCACAGAGTTAAGCTTGCCTCAGAGACACCGTCTCTCGTTCTGTAAATAAGAATGACTCCCGGGGCTAGCATTCCCATCAAATATTTATTAAAACGCACCCCAAGAGCTCCCATCTCAACATGGAATTAGACTCATCCAAGTGTCTCTGAAAGATGAGAGGGATTTAAAATGTGAATCACTAGACTTATTGGGGGGATCACTTCATAAGTTATATAAATGTCTAACCACTGTGCTGTACACCTGAAGCTAATATAATATTGAATGTCAACCGTAATTGGAAAATGTACATTTAAATTTGAAAACTAAACAAACAGAAACATGAGCCAGCACGCCCACAAAGTAGAAAGGAAGGACACGGGTCCGAAGTTCCTGTTTTGGTGTCTGTCAGCAGTGGCAGGTCATCCTGGGGAGCCAGTGGTCCCCACGAACAGACTTGACATTTTGCAGAGCCCCTAAAAAGAAAGGCTAAACTGTTTGAAGTATGAAAGCCCTAATCTTATTAATATTTTAAGTCCTGAAAGACATGGAGGCTCCACCTGCTGTCGGCAATACCTGAGAAAGAACAGAGGTGGCGGGGGGTTGGGGGCACAGAAACCACGGCCTCTCAAATGGTCTACTGACCTTCCTGAGAGGCAAGTATCATGTGACAGCAATTGCCTATCTCAGCAGACATGCTGGAAACAGGAGAAAGTGTTAAATATAACCAGGTAGACAGTGATGAATTGACACACTGAACAATCGAACGCTTCAGTAATCAGCCTAAGGATCTGATATCAACAACATTTTTCAGTTTTGTCCAAATTCATTGAAAGGTGTACTTTAGCAAGTTCACTTCTCATTGGCAAGACCTTTCATCTTTATGCTGCTTTTCTGATTGGATTCTGTGTCATCGCTGGTTTGGGTGGCCCCTTGCCCAGGAAGCAGACAGACCGTTCACCTGGGAGAGAAGAAGGACTGGGGTGAGCACAGATATAAATGGGTTTTACTCCAACATTAATTTAAAAACTATTAAATATCTATCAAAATGGTTATTTAGAAAGAATTATTAAAGTCAGGCTATATGAAACTGCATCAGGTACTATAGTCTACCAGCACAGTAAACCAGAAATATTGAAATATTGCCCTCTATTTTGCAGTAGGAAGCTTCTATAACTATAATTCTAATTATAGAACTCTAATTAATGTCTACATGGCTTCAGATTACTTCACTAAATCTTTAGAATACTTATATTATCCAAAGACAATCTCTATCCATTTGAATAAAGAAATCCTTTACAATAACTTTTAAAAACATTACTGATATGCTTTTCTTTTTATGAGACACATAAGTTATACAATTCACTTTAAGATTTCATTCATCTTTATAGCAGTATTCTCAAAATTCTGTAACTCATAAACACTTTTGTCTCTGGTACATCTATAACAGGCTGTCAGCTGAGGTCACTCCTTCCATAGAGATTGAAATAAAAACTGGCTCAACTGTCCAACCCACAACTGTGGGAGCTCCAGTGTTCTCCACTAGGTTTCTGAGACTTCCTGAGAGCAGACATTTTCATAGTCATTTCTCTCTCTCTCCAGTGACTTCTCTGGGCTAAGTTCTTGATCTCACTGCCAACATCACTTAAAACAAGTATTCGTATTGAGCTGACTCTCTACGTCCTTAAAAGTCTGATCAAGTGCATCATACCGCCATCTTTCTTTCTCCTTTACTTCACTCCCCTCCCTTCTTCTTCCTCCTCTGCTCTCCCCATTCCCAAATTCCTGTAAACATCTTCCACAGAGCAATTTTTTGTTTCCTAGTCTAGCTCCAGACAGTCCTATCTCCTGAGGGCCTTATCTTCATAGCCAAATGCTTCCATTAGGGTAGTAGACAGTCTCCTCCCTGAGAGGAATTCCTGGCTGGCTCTTAAAATAACAGATTTTTCCTCTGGGCTGCTCATATGTTACAAGAAAGATCTGACTCATTCCTGCCAACAATCAGGAAAAGAAACACAAAGGACAACTAAGTTAGTGATAAGCACCCTAGGAAAACATGGATGGTCTACAATGGATAGGAATATAGGATCAGAATTTGGGGGCACTACGCTTGACGGTAGGGCTTGAGAGGACTCTGTTTTCAAATTCACCTTGAAAGTGGTCAATTAAAGGATTGATTTATGGGTAGCCAGAGAGCCATGTTGAGCAGGAAATAAACCTTCATCCCAATAACTTCCTAAGACTGTAAGCTCCTGGTTTTCCCAGAAAGTTCAGTGTGGAAACATCACAATGCTGCTGTGTGTGTGTGTGTGACTGATTTCCTCTTGTAGACTAAGCCAGAACCTAAAACGAGACAATGCTCTGTGGCTTGGATGGGTAGAAAGAATTCCAGGAACTGAGAAGAAGTCAATTGCCCTCCCTTCACTCCCAGCTTGAATATAGGAGATAAAGCATCTCTCCAATACTCATAAGCTTCGGGCCACTCCAAACAATATGGATAATAACTTAGCATCTAACCCACATGTCCACATTGGATCAACAACCTTAGCAGAGTGTTAAAGTATCAGATTCATGAACACAAATAGAGGATTACTCTAACCATTGGCAAATTCAGACACACCCTAACACTTTCGAAGGGATAACTCAGGCAAAAAAATTATCCATCAGTATACAATGGAAGAAAATCATTGCAAATTGCTTGAGAGGGAATCAAGTACTTAACTTTATTAAAATCAGTTGCTACCCATAGAAACATTGCCCAGCTACACTATGGCTGCTCTGTCAGAGAGAGACATGCTGGACGAAATTTGCCATTGCACTGAGGAAAATATTGCCTTTCAAGGAACCTGGAAAGAAAGTGACTTGTAACTGGTCAAACGTTGTCCTTTAAATCGTAATATATATGATTTGATATATTCATATTGAATTCATATATTCAACATATGATAATAAGTAGCAAACATATTTCTTTTTTTTTAATAATTACTTTATTGTTGTTCAATTACAGTTATCTGCATCCTCTCCCCTCCCCTCCCCCTCCAACCCCACCT